>WBND01000382.1:794973-816419 GCA_013398595.1 Tychaedon coryphoeus | reverse complement strand
TATTATATAATATATATTATAATATATATTATATATATATATACAGTTATATATATATATTTACTATTAATAAATAATCAGTATAGAAATGGTAGAGGAACAGGACTGAACCTGATTCCAAAACTTCAATGCCCAATTATTCAAATGTCTGCTGACAGCCTTGGGACTTACTTGCACTTGTTGATCAAAGGTGGCACTGGCCCTCCAGATGTCACCACCACATGATCAAAAGATGGAATAAAACTGATCCCTGGATGCCTTTGTTATCAGGCTTGTCTGACCTTTCTGGGTGACTTGGTCAGACCACTGCACTGATGAATTGCCAATCCAAGCATGGCTCTTCTGCTGGTTATGTGGTGGGAGACCAGCTTAGAAAACTATTCAAATTACTAAATCACAAATGTCTCTTGAGCAA
The DNA here is from genome assembly GCA_013398595.1 of Tychaedon coryphoeus. Lineage (NCBI taxonomy): Eukaryota > Metazoa > Chordata > Aves > Passeriformes > Muscicapidae > Tychaedon > Tychaedon coryphoeus. The sequence continues at coordinate 816,004 of WBND01000382.1, read as the reverse complement.
TAGGTTGGCAGATACAGACCACCTAATTAGAACTGTGAAAAGCTTTTAACAAATTTGGAAGTTTTTTAATATGGAAAATGACCCTGGGCATGCTTTGATGTGACCAGAAGGTTTGTGTTAAGTCAGTGCCCATGATTTTGCAAGCAAATTTTGTATGGAAACATTAATGAGGAGGGGTTATTTTTGAGATGTCGGTGACAAGGCTCTGTGCTGTGTGTTGGCATGTGTTAAATGACAGGTAATGGATGAAAACATTCCCACTAGGAAGAGCTCCAGAAGGAATTGGTTCATTTGTTAGTACTTGTCTTGTAGTTGAGGCTTGTTAAAAGTGCTGTAGAAAAGACACTGAATTCTGCAGTATCATTGCTTGTTGCTGGGATTACTGCCTCACTGAGCAGGGCCAGCACTCCTCAGGCTTCCTTTTGCTGGCAGTGTACATGCAGGAACTTTTCTTCCTGCCCATCTTCTCTTTTGCTAGTTTGAACTCCAGCTATGCATTGCTTATTCTACTCCCACCTATGCAGCCAGTGTCTGTATTTCTCCCAAGCAGCTGTCCCTGCTTTCAGATTCTGTGTCCTCTTGTTTTGTGCCTGAACTCAGACAGGAACTCTCTGTTTTATCTGTGCTGGCTTTGCTGGATTTCTGCAAAGTGGGGTGAAATTTTCTCATGTTCTGATAAGGCTGACCTTGAACTTTAGCCAGCCCTCCTGGGTCCCTTTGCCCTGGCAGGCAGTTTCCCATGGGATCATTCTGAGGAGGTCCCTGCAGAGGCTGAAATCTTCTCTTTGCATTCCAGGACTGCAGTACTGCTGATCCTATTCACTCCTCTTGGTCTTTTGAGCATCTGGATTTCCTCTGACCCACTGTATTGACCAGCAGACAACAGAGGCTCATGAGAGACAGCCCCTGTGGCAGTGAGACTTCTCCCAGCTGCCTCAGGAAGGTTTTATCCGCTCCTCCTTCTTGATTATCAGTCTGGTATTTCGTAGACCACTGAATGACTGCTTTTGCTCAACAACAGGATGGAGAAATGTACCCCCTGGGCCCCCCATCTTTCACCCTTGCCAACAGGGTGTCCTGCTTTTTAGTACAGTGGCACATGGGCCTTGTCTACTTATTTGATTCTGGGGTAAGGGATACAGATGGGAGTGAATTTATAATTTCATTGTGCATTTCTGTGGGGCAGGCTTGATACTAGTACTTGGATGTGGTGGTGTTTTTTTCTTTCTTCCTCTGCACTCTATGGCAGGAGTTCATGTACCTGTATGTCTCAGAATATTCTTAGATAAGTGCTTGGGGGCGAGGGAGAGAAGTAGCAGGTAATCTTGGAGTCTTTCATCACAGAAGCCCTAGAGGATCCTTTTAACATAGAACTACTTGTACTTAACATAAAACATACAGTAAATGAAATGTTCCTTCAGGTAAAAGTGTGACCGTTTGGGAAACTTACCTCATCCTATCACTTAGCTAGTTGCTCTACTGAAGAGGAAGGAATTGAAGGGGGAGTTGGTGTGATTAGCACATTAGCTTGAAATCTTGAACACTAAAATCCTAATTTTCTTGGTCTTGTCTTTTCTTGTCTTACTTGACAAGTCTATATGAGATTGTCTTTATAACATTTTAAATAGTAATAATCTTCCTTGGTTCTGAATATTTGCTTCAGCTGCAGAATGTACAAATAAGCTCTGCCTTAATGTGCTTGAATAGACTTTTTTAGCTTAATGTTCCCTTCAGGGATTCAGATTCACAACTTTCAATCTTTTCTTCCTCCTGCTTCTGTCTCTGAAAACATCAGCATCTCTTTAAGTATCTCCACTTCCTCCTCAGGCAGTTTGTCATGAGGTATTTCTTTTGGTCTGTGAATTCCCTTTAAGTTGACTTTTTTCTTTCTTTGCCTCTTTTAGTTTTTTGGGGGGATTGGGGTTTTCTTTCAGTTTATTTTAGTCTCTGTTCCAAGTCAGCTCCCTTTCTACAGCATTGACACTTTTGTGATGCTGCTGCTTGAAAAAAAAAAACAAAAAACAAACAAAAAAAACCCCACAGCATAATGAACTTTGGAACATATAAGGAACACAGTTCTTAACAATTGTCTCCTCTTCTAGCAATTGGGAAATTGAGCTTGTATAAAGGAAGAAACTTTTTAGAGGCTGAGGCTCTGATATTGCAGATATCTCCTTCCAGTCTATAATTTAAAGCATGATAGTGGTATTGCTGGCATGCTGATGTTGGGCATGCATACAGTGCTTGCAGGGTCAGAAGCCTTCAAGCCTTTATTGAAAGAACTTGTCAGACCTTTTCCAATTATTCATAATCAGAAAAATAAACCCAAACAAAATCAAAACAAAACCGAAAAAAAACCCCAAAAAACCCAAAAAACAAAACAAAACAAAATTAGATAGAGAAGAAATTGCATAAATTGGAGGGTTTTCCTAGGAAATTATTAGGTTCAGGCAAGTTGTGCTGGTGTCATTTTAGAGTTCTTTCAGGTTTTAGAGACATATTCTTTGGGTCAGGAAAGATTTCTCTGTCTGTACATTGGTAACTGGAAATAAAGAGCACCATTCTGATGCACTATTCTTGCATTCCATGAGCATTAGTTTATGTGCTCATTTGTTTCAGTAATGAAGAGTATAAAATACCTCCTTCAATATGAATGACAAAGTAAAAACTGGTAATAAATAGTTTTTTTAGGACACCTGCTTTTTTATTTTTCCAGATCACTTTTGTCTATCACTCCTTAGAGTCTTTGTTCCACTCCCCCTGTCTTATACCAGCATCAGAAAATATTGCCCACAGTTTGGAACTTTTTCTTTTTTTTTCTAGTTTCAGGAACATTCCAGTACTGTTCTTTTCCATCATTATAAAATGCTGTAGTAATAACAAAATTATGGGTTTATATTTGCATTGTCTTATTTACACTCATTTGTCATGCATGTTAGGCTCCTCTTCCTGGAGATGAAGTCAACAAATGCTGTTATCCAAAACAGTTGGTGAGTAACTATTTTGGAATGATTTTTTAAGCATCAAATACCAAACTGACATATTTTAGGGAATGTTGAAGAGCAGAAAACTGTTGGTGTTCTTTACTTAAGAGCTTGTTGTTTGTTTTTATTCCAAAACCACCTGCTTGCTGACTTTTTCCATCCACTGTTAAAAAGTATTGAGTTTATTATGATCCGATCAAAGTGATTTTGACTTTCTCAAGTAACATCATAGAAGGAGCTGGGTATCATAATGCTGGTTTAACATAATAATAAAAGTACTGAGGGTTTTTTTTCAGTGGTGGTAGTAGAGAATCGAATGCTTCTGACTTATCAATTTTTCCACTATAGGAAATGCTGTTTGCCATTTTTTGGTATTCTTCTTGGTCAAGGAAAACTCTGTCTGCTCGGTTTGCTAAGCTCTTCTCTCTGTCCTCTTTTCCTGAATTAGTGTCTAGTTTCTCAGAGTTGCGCTTTTGCCTGTGCAGAACACTCTCTTTGTAAAACAAACTAAATCACGGTTCTGAAGTAAACATGCAGCATCTGCAAATTTGCCTCTAGCCTAAAGATGTATCCATGGAAATTTAGAAACTTGAGGGGATTGGAGAAAGGATTAGAATGTTACATGAACCAGGTACATGGCATGCTCAGCCAAAGGAGAGGAGGTGGCTCTTCAGGCAAAGGGCTGGTAGCAAGGAGCACAGAGAGTGCTCTGAGTGCTAAAGTTAGCCATGAGCCAAGCAGGAGAAACAGGAAATTTCTGGGATGAGAGAATCCATCAAAGGCCCTGAATACAGAGATGCCACCTTCAGTTGAAGAAGTCTCTCTGTTGCAAGCTGAGGGAATACTTGAGGAAACTATTTTCTTACAGCTGTTGTTTGTTTGTTTGTTTTGTTTTATTTTGGGGTTTTTTTTTTTTTTTGTTTGTTTTTGTTTTTGTTTTTTTTTTTGTTTCCCCAGCTAGTCTCTACAGTTTGTCATGGGAGGTAGCATACTGTGCTGGAAAGATTTTTGAACTGACCTTTATGGCTATTCTTGTTTGTATTTATTTTCTTATCTGCATTTTAGTAACCTCATTCTGAGACAGTTTCCAGAGGTGTCCCCTGTTGCCAGTGAGAGGCCACAGCTCAGATGAAGTTTGATGTTAGTTCCAGAGTGGGAAGGAAATTGAAACTATTTCGACCTTTTCACTGACAATAGGGGAAACATAGAGGGTTTAGTTACCTTTTGCTAATGCACTCTGTGAATTTCCGCTGTGGTACTTCCCCAAATTGCTTACAATTTAATTTGAAGCAATGCGTAACAATTGACTGTAACAAACAAATAAGAGGAATGATGAGAAATGCAAGAACAGAGGTGCCTGTAATAAAATCATTACATGGTTCCAAGTGACTTCTGTCATTGGGCTTGGGAGCAGAATGAGGCAATAAAAACTAAGCAGTATGAAATGTAACATTCCAGCAAATTTGAAAGCACTGTGGGAATACTGACTCTTTTATTCAGATGTTGACTTTATGAAGGGTGGTTATTTCTGCACTGAAACTCATAAAGAAAAAGGTTTTAAAATATTTGTCTGTTTTAGTGTTTTTATATTGCAAGGTCAATGTGTTGGTCTAAAACGTTAACAAAATAGCTATTTGGCTCTGAAAGCTCCTTTTTACTAGAACAATTCACAACTCTGTTGTGTAGTGCTGCTCTCTGTGCTGCAGCCCTCCAAGAACAAAAAAATACCCAGAAAAGAGAAACTGCTTGAATAAAGGAATTCTCTCGTGCGTTGCCAGACTGAGTCACTCAGAACATTAAAAAAAATAGCCCACTAAACTGATAGAGCAGAGCTGCCATCCTCTGTATTTTTTTTCTCTGTATGTGCATATATACGTACACAAAGGTCCCTCAAATTGTATGGGCTACTGTTTGTAACATGGAAATGAGAATATTCTTTCTTTATAGCCTCAGTGTGAAAGTAATTACTTCCAAATCTTCAAATTGCACCTAATTCACCCAAAGGAGCTGCCCCAAGATTGCCCTTTAGGTTCTTTTTAGTTTGTTTGAATGTTATGCAAACTGGGAGTGGTTCCTCACTGTCCATTTAGGTTGAAGTTATTAGAGGTACTTCAGGAAATGAAAGGTTGAAGTGTGTTCTTTCTCCCTCATTGTGGAGAAAAAAAAAGCCCAAAAGGTTTAAATTAAAGCGAGTTCTAATACTCAATCATAGACAAAATATTATATATGCAGACCTGTATGTATGCAGTTACATATATAGATGAATGTACAAGAAATCTGGAGTGGATTTCATAGATCTTGGGAGCAAGGGGAAACAGCTGAGGCTTTATTACTGCAGTTCAGCTTTGCTGAGCATTGCAAATATAGAATGTCGAAAGAAAAGCTAATAAGAGGAATAGCTGTTGGCAGAAGAGGCTCACATTTATCCGCAGTTTCAATTAGAATTAGGTACTGCACTAACAAAAGTCATAGTAAATGTGAGGATCAAAGAAGTGACTTGATTTGCAATTACCTCTGTGCCACTGATGTATTTATCAAACAATTCAGATATAGTAATGAGTAAAAATACTAATGTGAAAGGAGAAGCCAGATCAAATTTATCTCCCAAGTGTGGTGTACAAATGTTGAATGTGAGAGGAAAGAAATAGTAAGGGGGAAGAATGGGAAACTTGTGGAAGCCGAAACCAGATGTCATAATTTAACATCAGTGTTAAGATTCAAAATGCAGGAGATGATGGAAAGAATGTCATAGTTAAATGACATTAGGTCTTTACTTCTAGAAGTTAATCATAACCAGATCTCTGTTCTTAAACAGTAATTTAAGTAGAGAAAAAATTGCTTGTACCAGTAAGAAATATTGGATCAGTAGACAGTGTAATTCCAACACCTGATTCTGTGAAGATTAGAGAAAGTTTGACAGGGAATAACTTAGAGCATTTGTGCCCATTTTGTTCAGAATATGAAAGATCACTCATCCATCTCTGTTGAAAATGTCATTAGAGTGTATGGCAGGTGGCAGAGAAATCTGAATGTCAGTGAAATAAAGCATAAGAGATTTTCCTGGTGAGGCATGAAGGTTGTCATCTGTAAGTCCTGTTTCTTCGAGCTTCTTCCTTTATCACTGGAAGAGAAGGGAGGATAAAAAAGAAAATCTAATGGAATAGAAGATACTGGGTTATTTCCAAAGATCTTATGCGACTGATACACTATTGATACTTGAAAAGATAATTGCTCCTGTGGATCTTTTTGTGCTTTTTGCAAGAGTCAAGGAGGTCTGTCAGGAGAGACTGATCTGCAACTCTGAGGTTTCAGTAGGTTTCCTGGCAACTCCCCTTTGCTACAGAATGTGTGTTATTATCTGTTTATTACCTTGTTTGGATGATACTTTCAACTGGCTTCCCCTCAGCATGTCTTTAAAGCCAGAACACTTCTGAAAGAGACTTTCAGGCTGTGACAAGCTTCCCTGGGTTTCTTGGCCATGCCTATGATATGATGGTTTCCAGCACAGCTAAAAATGAATGCAGTAACTACCTGTTGTTTAAGATGTTCACAGCAAGTTGGACTGGCTGCAAGAGAGGAAATGTGAATTTGAGGCAGATAAACCTTTAAGGTTGTATAATTCAAAAATGGCACTTGTCTGAAATTGAACAACTCTCAAGACATGCATTTTGGTTTGGAAGAGAAAAATAACATTAACAAATTATATGAAGTAGATCTTTTTGTGACTGAAAGCAAATCAAATAGGTCAACTTTGATGTGTAGTACCAGTCTGGAAACTCCAGGGAAAATGGCTAAGTCCAAGTTCCTTGCCTCAAAAGGGAGTGGCTGTGCTACAACTCCTTTGCCAGTTGCAAATGTCCTGTGAAGTTTGTTCTGACTACAGAGCATATCTAAAATGACATTATTAATCCTAGCCAATGACAACACAATGTAAGAGTGAACATAGAATCAGGAACATGAGAGAAATTCATAGAAAGTTGTGGGATTTTTTTTTCCCTAAGTGAAGGACTTTCACAAATCTGTTTTTGAAATTTGACATAAATGCTTATCTTGGAGGCTGCTTCGTAAGTATTACTTTCATCAGAATAAATGTTTATTGTTAGCATATAAAAACCTGCTTTTATATATTTTCTGAGATTTTGCATCTGCCTTAAGCAAGTTATTTGTGATTATCCTGCACTCAGGGAAGATTCTGATGAAATTGTTAAATATTGTTTCTGTTGTCTGTAAAAGGAAAGAATCAGTTTGAACAGGCCAATAGTCCATTGGAGTTCATGTACCTTAGTCACTTAGGTGCTCTTGTAATCTTTTAACACCTGAAATAGAAAAAAGTATCAACTGTCATAAGAAAATTTCAAGGAAAGATAACGAATTCATTTTTGTTTTCATGTGAAAATATTTCAAGTTTACTTTATATGCGAAAAAAGAAATCTATGTTTTTAAAATTCCTTCCAACTTGATCTCAATTTAAGGCATTTTCAGTATTCTGTGATGTTAAGGGTGGTTCGCTGATTTTGATTCATCTGTGCATAAATAAGCTCTTCTTTCTTCTCGCCCTGGGTGAATTTTTAGTTTGCTTATTTAAAACAGACTATTTTATTAATTTTTTTTTCAGGGCTCTCAGCAGTGAATCGTGCAAAAAATTTTTTAATTCCTGCCCATGGCAAGGACATGAGAATTAGATGATTTTCAATGTCTCTTTGAACATAAACCAGTCTGGGATACTATGGTTCATGTCAGCTGAAGTGTTCAGTGCAACTGGCTGTTTCCCATCAAAGACTGAGATACTCACTGCAAGAATGAAGATTTTTTTTTCAGGAATATTTGATCTGTGTTCTATAGAAGTGAGTTTTATAACAATACTTCTCATGAAGATTGTTTACCTTAGTTCTTGAGATGAAAGAGAATTTAGGGAGGCAAATCAAATTTGAGGAGGTAAATTAAGTAAAACACTTTAGTGAAACACAGTAAATCCACTATTTTTCCCTTTTGTTGGCCTAGAAATTTTTTTTCTATTTTGTTCCATTCTCTCAAATATACTACTGTATATCTGTTTTATTTTCTTCTGAAATATTCTTTACAAAGATGGACTACTAACCTATACTTCCTATTTTTTTAGGTCTTTGAATTCTAGAAGTGTTCTGTAGCATTTTGATCTTTCAAAATTCTCCATTTTAACTGGTAGAATCTTTCTTTGATGATTATTAGAAAGTTATTCTAGTTTCTCAATTACAGTTGGTATAGTAATCTTTTGGCATGGCCAAAAGTTAAAAATATACTGATGTTTGCCTTCAGAATATATACTGGAATTACATCCCAATACCTCATTCTTCCAATACAGGTTATAATAGAATTGAAAAATAATATAATGCCTTTTTTTTTTTTTTAAGTTTGAAGAGCCAGCTGCAAAGAGAAGTGGAGGGAGCTCTTTGAAGAATAAGAGCAGGATCTCTTATGGCAGCTTTCTTGCACAGTGCTATTTGTTGCTGCAGAAATGAGGTAAGAAGACAGCTGTTTATGCAAATAAAATGTCTCACAAATCCACATGAGAAGGTGTGCACAACACTTATAAGACAGAAATGTTTCTTCATGCTCATACAGCGTCTGTTTCCTGAATAAATCCCACACCAGCCTAAATTCCTGTCTGCCAGCTTGTGTTAATGAATATGGAACTTGCTGAACAGCCAAAGTATAATGAAAAAAAAAAGAGCATAAACATTGCTTTTAGTTTGGAATGGATGCATGACTAATCCAAATTAGACATACAGCACTGCCCATTTCAAAGGCCAGGCTCTCTGGCTAGCTTTGCTTGTACACTTGCTTTAAAGAGAAAAACAAAAATACACTGAAAACTTGGTTGAATGTAATGGAAAGAGGAAGAGAAAAGGATAGGAGTGGATTATAAAAACTGAAGGAACAAAACCCTACTACAGTAGTGCTGTTGTATGTATGTTGTTTTGATGTCCAACTGTATTATTATTTTTTTCAGAAAGCACAGTATTCGTCTTGGAAGAAATAGTAAGGCCTATGGCATCAGGGATCTGGCGAGGTTTGTTGGTTTTATTTTCCAATAAAATGGTCATAATGTCTAACCATTTCATTTGTGAGGGGTACAACACAGCTATTTCTGTCTACTTAACTTCAATTCCTGTTAAAGATAAATGATTAAATATCAAGTTGAAGTTCTTCTAACTGGCTTCCATATAAACATTTCTGTGAGAAAAGAGCCCAAATGATTGGACACTTTGTGATGGAAGAGCATATGGAAATTTGTAAGCCAGTGTTGCTATGGTCCCACTGGTTGTTGTGCCTGTGAAGTTCCCTGATTTCTGAAAGTCAGACTAATTTGTTGGACTTGGGAAGATCTTCTGCATCTTTATAGTTTTGTTTTAAGTAATACATTTCACCATGCTGGCTTCCAGACATGAAAGAAATAAAAAAGGAGCAGTTGCTCCTCTGACTCTGGGTGAATCTTAATTTTCTTTTGCATGTAGGAATCACAGGGCTGATTATTAGCTCTTGGTCACTGAAATCTGTCTGTAACATTGATAGTTACTTTATGGTGTTTTGGCAGTGTCTGTTTATTTTAGGGAAAAGCTGAGGAATCTGATAATATTTTATCATTTCCTATTAACTTGTTGGCAAGCTGAGCTGTATGGCAAATAAGCTTGCAATCTAGAAATAAATATTTATTTGTAAAATTTCATCATGACTTTGTATTATACGTATGGAGTTGGCCAGTAGTAACTCTTGTAGCTGAATTTCCTATAGGTAGGAATATAGAAAAGTATGTAACTAATCTTTCATACTATTGAAACTTTCTATAAGTTGTCTTTAGTTTTTCCCAGTTTCCTAACAGTGGCTAAAAAAAAGCAAAAAAAAATTAATCTTGACAGACAAGTACACATATAGAAAAAAAATAGCTTTGAGCTCCAAGTGCAAGACTTTCTTTGGACACTCAAATATGTGTTATTTCATTGCTTAGGAAAGCAAACTAATCCCTCCTAGAAATTCTATTATGTGGAACCGTATTGCTACCGATACAAGTCAACAGCAATTTTGTAGCTGTGGAAACCAATCATATTTATTTCTGTCACCTACAGTATGTTCCAGCTGACTGATGATAGTACTCAGTCCTTTGCGAGGACTAGCTGCTGTAATAAGGGTGAAAGATAAACCTCTGAAAGCTATTGACAAAATATTTGTAACAAGAAGATGATAAAACTCCAGAATTTGGGTTTCATTCCAACTTGCTCTGGGAATGTGCTCCTGTGACCTACGCTCACCATCTTCCTTCCATAGAGGTGACTGCTTCTAAAAGATGTATTGGTGATTATTCCTTTTGCACTGCAGTGGAATGAGGGGAAAAACACATGTGAAGAATAACAGAGATGGTTTTCTTGTTAAGTTCCAGTGCAGGTGTTACAGAAGTGACAGCATCAGTCTCTTTTAATTTGAGAGGTAGTCTTACTGAGATGCTACAGATCTGGGATAGAACAGATACAAAATCTGACAGGATTTAAAGTGACTTGGGTTTTCTTTCTGCTGAGCCCTGTAAATGACATCTCCTTAGCATGTGAAAATGGATTTTTTTTCAGTCTTCATTTCATCAGCTGTGCTGAACAAATCTATGCTGAATTTAGAAAGTGATCCAATCTTAATATTAAAGAAAATTATGCTAAGATATCCCCAAGCTTACTACTACTAGAAAATGAATTTTAAAAATCTAGAATTTTAATTTATCATGACTTGTGGAAGGCACAATAGCCCACAAAGATAAGGGCTAAATAAAAAATTCACAAAATAAGAGGGGCAGAAAAAGCAAATAACAAAACAACAACAAAAAACCTCCAACAAAAACAACCTCATAACCCTGCAACTTTAATTTCTAATGCTAACTTATTGGTGAAATGAAACACTCATGAGATAAATCAATCCCCTCTGACAGCTGCCAAGTTTCTACCCATGATTTGCTGTTAAAGATACTACTTTTAGGAGACTTTCTGCTCACCTGCTCCTAGAGGGCCTTTTAAATATAGCTTCAGGCAATCTTTCATTGTACAGAATACATGAAAGAGTGACTAAGAAGAGTGTATGTGGTAGGACTTGCTACCTGGAGGAAAGGAAGATTTATTAGATTACAGTCGCTACTAATTTCTGTTTCAGAAGAAAGTATAATTGAAAACAAAAACAACAACAACAACAACAAAACAACCAACCAAACAAACAAAAAAACCAAACCAAAACAAAAAAAAACACCAAAACCCCCCCACCCAACAGCAACAAAAAACCAAAACCAACCAAAAAACCTGACTTCCTTATATACTGAAACTTGTGAAAAGTCTACACCAGTTATCAGTAAAGGATAATTAAAGATTATCTTTATTAAAAGGGGTTTGTATTTCATCCTTTTTCCCACTTTGAGATCAAAATCTGTTCTTTTTTTTCTCTTTTACTTGGGAAAACTATTGTTGGCTACTGCTTCTCCGTAAGGAGAGCTAAGTTTAGCATTGTTAGGAAAACCACAAGGAACTTGTGAACTGGTGAAAAGCCCCCCACCCCAAGGAGACTCCTTTGACATCCAAGCAGTAGCAAAATACTTATTCAGAAACTAAATTAATTTGGCAGCAGAGGTTTATCCTGGCATAAAAACCCCTGACAAAGAATCCTGAAGAGCTAGAGTTTATGAAATCATATGGTGACTTGTACAGCTTGAAGCAGGGTCTTTAGTAGGGGTGTTTTGTTGGTCTTTCTTCAGTTAGGAGTAACTTTGAGGCAATATTGACCAACAGGTTTTTTTCCCTTTTTTCTCTAAACCCATCTGGTTGCAGTGCATGCATTTCAGTTCCCTCAGTAACACTGCTAAGGACTTGTGTACACTGTCCTCAGAATCATGGATTAGTAATGAGATTCAATCAGGTCCTCATATTAATGATTTTCTGCACTGGAACAGCTGCTGCCACCCATGGAAACCCTATGGATTTTTATCCCAATTTTTTTTGTGTAAAGCCTCATGCTTTCTCTTGGAAAAGAAAAAAAAATAAAAAAGACACAGATGGCATGGTGACCATATTTTAAAACCTGCCTTGTACTTGTGACTGTCTAAATCCCTAAGAGTGGATTGTGGCTCACTAAATAAACCCCTGCAATGGGAGAAGGCTCAGTGGAGTGGGGAAAGGTAATGTGCCCACTAAACTCAAGGAATAAGGTTAAGAAGCTGAGTATCCCAACAGCAAGGACACCAGAAGGGATCCTTTGTTCTAGATAAACAGCTACCAACATCTGAATGGATCACCGAGAGATGCAAATATCTCACTGAATCAGCCAGACCACAGAGAGGCTGTAAATACTTCTTTGCCTAACACACAGTATGAAAACTGGATAACTATTAGAGCAGCAGGTTTGAACTGGCTTCACCCACATATTCTTTCCTGGAGACTGAGGATAGTGAAAATTACACCTTTCACAGAATTTTATAGAATATCTGAAAGAAGCTGATGAGGCCTCATTGGGCTTTTGCAGTTGTAAAGGTGGATAATTGTTGGAGACCAAAGTGTTTCAGTAGACCAGATCCTTGAATTAACAGAGGGATTATCAACTGAGTCCTTCTTGTGCTGAGTGTTTTGTCACCTAGAATTATAAAGTGCCTCAGCAACTTCTCAGAGTTATGGGAGAGGTTTTTGCTGGCTTGGAAGTGACTGTAAACCCCTGGTTTGTCACCTGCTTCTGTGCAGTGGCAGTTCTACAGTGTGCTGTGATGAAGGAAGGCAGCATTCCAGCCACTCAGTGAGACATTCCTTTAATTTAACCATTGAAAAGTGCAGTATAGAGGTTATTTATTTAGATGACACAATATGTAAACTTGGTTAGGGGGGTCAATTTGTGCTGCTGCCTGGCAATGTAGCAACCCTCTCTTTTAAGGGTCACCATGAGGTTTCTTGGCCAAGCTGCCCTTCTGTGTGTAATCATCTCCTTGACACCTCTATCATAAAACAAAATTCTTCTGCAAAGAACAAAATAAATAGATGGGACAGGGAACTGCATTTTTGGTTTTTTTCTGAAAGAAGGATTTTCCAAAGAAATAGTTCCTTTCTAGCTTCAACCTCTCCAATGGCTCAATTCAGATAGGGATAACAAAGATGCTGAGCTAAGAATGTTGTTCTTGAAGAGGTGTATAGGAAACAAGGGCAGTAAACTGTGTCTTTTTAATAATAGAATACTTTGAACCATTAAGAGGAAAATTTAGCAGTTAAACACCTGAGTATCAGTTACTAGATATTGCACTTACTTGTGCCTATCCAGATGTATTCAATAATTATTCCATTTCCAAAGAAAGATATTTGAACCTGTGTTGGATACTCTGCTCTCAGATTATTTAATTGACTGGTCAGACCTAATTCCTAACACACCAGAGCTGATCTATTGATTTCTATTTCAATACTTACTTTCTTGAATAGCTTGCAACACTGTCCAGGAGTGGCACATATAAATATATGTACTGATTTAGGCATTGTATTGCAGCTCTTTGAGGATTTTTTGTAAGGACATTCATGTAATAGACTGAACCAGACAGGTGTTGCTTTGACCAATTAGAACCTGTGATTTTCTACAACAGCTGTGGCAGCTATTTCATTCACCTCTCTCCCCCTTATTATATTTACTTGATAGTTAGGGAAGGATTTGTCCTTGGAATATTGGATACTGATGTATTTTTATCTCAGAAGAGGTCCTTTAATGAGAATAAGCTTTCAACAGAAAATCATTACTTAAACAATTTTGGAGCCTTGTGCTATCTGTTGGAACTGAAATCGATATGCCAGGACATAGATACTAAAATTAAGTGCAAACTTGATTTGAGTATCATATTAATTTCCAGAGCAACACTTCAGAGCTATTTAGCTAACAAACTATTTTTAACTAAATGCTTTTCATTGATATTTTCATAATGTGTTTTCCATGTATTTTCAATACATTTATGTATTGCCTTCACTCAGAGAAAATCTGTATTTTGCAAACACATAACAAGATTAAACTGAAATGCTGCCTAAATGAAAAAAAAAAAAAAAGACCTTATATAAGGTCTTTTTCTTAAATCTCCTATGGGCAATAATTAAATCAGCATAAAATAAGTACATCATCAGAGCTATACATGTCGTATGGGCTGATGACTCAAAAGTCTAATTTACTTGCATACTCTAAGTGTTAGGCAGATATTTTGAAAATAATTTAGTTCTAAGCTTTTATGTGACATCTTAAAGGTGACTTACTCCTCTATTTGTCACATCTTTGCACAATGTAGCTGTGAAGGGTAATTTTTCAGTTCTCTCTTAAATAGGTACAGGTTTATTTGTTCTGTGGTTTTAGTATCATTTTTCTTGTATTATTAAAAAGTGATATATTTATGTTAAGCATGATTATAAACCGCAACGAACTAATTCCAAGACTTCATCCTGCTCAATGAAATCATGTCCTAATTTTTCCTTCTCATCACTTAAGGCAACTTGAAATGGTTTCAATGTGAACAAGCTCCAACAAATTTCAAAAGTCAGGAAAGTGAAGTTGAGGCAGACAAAGCCAATGGATGGACATATCCAGCAAAATGAGAATCAGGAGGGAAAATAACTTCATGTATGCATGGTTTTGTAATCTTTTTTTCAGAAAAGAAGATAAAACAATCTTAGACTTTACTGTACTATTGTGTACTATTTCAGAGATACTACTGCTATATATTTTAAGTGTTTATTTTCTTTTTTCCCCAAAATATTATTAATGTTAGATCTGTAATTTAAGAATGCTACAAAAGAGATTACTTGTTTTCCTAGACTGTTCTTCACATCCGTTTTAGTAATTTGGTCATAGATTAGGTGAAAATTGCATTTTTAGTGCATGATATTTTTTCTTTTTTTTGATAACTGAACAAAAAGTAGTTCTGAATTTCCTGAAAGTAATAACGGAAATTTTGACTGATAATATTTGTTATCAATATTTTACCTGAACAGAGACAAAATGAGAATCCTCTTTTTAAATTACTTTTTTGATTATTATTTATAAAATAAATTTGACTTCTAAGTGGAAAAATGTAGATGCAGAAAATTTTATTAAGATTTAATATTTGGAAATTCATAGACGCTATGCTTGTCACAATGCTGGTTTCTGGGTTTTTGGGATTTTTGTTTGTTTGTTTTGTGTTTTGTTTTTGTTTTGTTTTTTTGCGGGGGGTTCAGACAAAAATTGTGGAAGAAAGAGGCTCTGTACATATAATTAGTTTTAGTACGAGTAAAATCTTCAAAATAATTATGAAATATCTTTTATTTTATTTTAGTGTAGTCTTCTTACACCTGTGTTTGTTAATTCTGTGTTTGGACTGCTATAGAATTTTATTTAACCTAGCTGATACCTCAGTGTTAGCCTATATCTCATATGGCTGGTGTTTGCATTTCATAAATGCTTATTCCAGGACACAGTTTAGTGCCTTGGCTGTTATTTTTATTGTAAATAACTTCAGTCAATTATCCACGGAATAACTCAAGTTAATGTAGGAACAAGCATTTAAGTTCATGAATAATCTTGTTCTTCAAGTGAGTACATGTTTAATATTTCAGAACACTGTTATAACATTTGTTACAAGCAATTCAAGCCAGGCTATGAAATCAACTCCTGATAAGCACCTCATGCTGGAGAACTAATTTTAGAGGATGTCCTCTCTTGCAAAACACTCTGTGCATCTTTCCCGGTGTTTCCTTCGCACCCAGCTGCTAATGGCAGCATTCCAATGGATGTTTGAGCTGCCCTTTCTCTGCTCCATTGCCACCGTGAATGGACCAGACTGGCTTCTAAATTCTCAGAGTTAATGAGGTTATAATTGCACCACAATTACGATCTCAAGGATGACTCGGACTCCTTGCAGTTACCCATCTAACCTGCCTAGAGGCTGATAAAAGTGTCCCTGGGGCACTGCAGTGTGGTGTGCCTGCCCAAGCCTGCCTGGAGAGCTCCCCAAAAAGCAGTGGCACCAGACTGTCCCCAGCTCACTGCTGCGTGCCTCCTCTTGTCTTTCCAGCCATGGAGGAAATATCTCTTGGTGCTGGCAGAACCAGGAACTATTACCTCTAGTGTTTATGGTTCTTTGCATGTGGATTGCACTCTTATCACTCTTACAGAGTGGAAAAGCTGACTTTCACTTGTGCTGGCTAGCAGAATATCACATGGGATGCTTCCCAGCATAAGGCTGGTGCTGATTTGTTTCTTCAGCTTTATCTCTGTTAGATTATAGATATGGTCTGGTTAAGCAATGTCATAACCTACCCCCCTGCCCCAGAGCTCATCTGATCAGCTGTGCATCATTAAAATGCCCACCTGGAAGGACTTGGCACCCTTATGTGACTGTGATTATGTGCAGGTGTATGTGGCTGTTATTTAAACCTCTTGGGCAAACAAAAGGCAGATGGAGAACTCTAAAGTGCAGTTCTGTTTTTAGCTGATAAATTGTATCTTAGTTCTAGTAGTGTGCATCTTAGGAAAAAAACATCCAGAATTTAATCTTATATTTTGGAAGCTGATTTTTTTTTTTTTTTTCTTGAATTGGTGATGATCAGGAAACTAAAAAACTTCATGTAGAAATCAGTTAATCTCTGTTCACACTGAGCAAAATTTAGCTAGGTATTAGAACTCCAGCTGACTGAATGTGAAAGAGCCTGGGTTTGGTGATAGCACTAAGACAAGCATCAAGCTGATCTGAAAATGATGTTTTCCTTTAAGAAAGGTAAGTCTTGGTGAATTTATGATGTTAAGTTTCTGGTTTAATGCTATAATCTTGTGTGGATTTGATGTGCCTTGTGCTCAGGATATCACATTTTAATTTTTAGTTGGTGAGTCTAAAGATTTCAGAAATTTAGCTGATTTAGTGATAAGGACCCTCCAGTTTGTTTTGGCATTGTTGCATCACATACAAGCCACCAAAAAAACAGTTCACTTTGTTTAGGTAGAGTTGTTTTCAGTAAGCATGAATTTTTCATAAGATATGGTGGTGTAAAAAAAATTTTATTATAAGTCTTATTTGCCACAAGCACAGCTTTTTTTTCTGTTTATATATATATCAATTATCCTTCACTAAGTAATTAGAATTATACTTTATATTATTACAGAACAAAATAGATACAAAAGATACAAAATTTGAGAAAGCATCTGCATTTTCTATTCAAGCCAGTTATCCTTAATTGTGAAAGGCACTAACCTGGATTTAGGTCTACAGTGTACAGATTAAAGCTACCACTGATTTGAATGCCTTTTTGTCATGATAGCTTGCAGTAAATCTGATAGAATTACTAACATGCATTTCCCCAGAAGGATACTCAGTGTGAGTAATAATGTCTCATTTTCTCCTGGACATGCTGTATACTTAAATGTGTGATTCATAAATAGCCTATAAAATGAGATACATTTATTAATGTCTAAGTAATTATAGAAAGAAGTGCTGTATTGCATCAAATTCAAAATATAGCATCAATGTTTCTACTGAGTTGGTAGTATTTTTTCTCCCCAGAATGAACAAATAACTCCTTCAAATGTAACTCTCCTGCCAGTTATTAATGCTAGCAATATCAGCTACTTTCAAAGCTAAAACTGATTTGAGTCTTTTCCAGAGCTCTGCTGCCTTTTCCAAATTTAGTAGAACTTTTTTTTTTTAAATCGTTTGACTCTTCTTTTTTACAGAAAACTAAGTTAAGCCTTTTTTCCACTTTAATATGTGTGTTTTCTCTTATCAGAAATAATCTGCATCCTTTCCACTGTAAATCAGAATTTATTATCACTGTTCCTTTTTTACTTTAGGCATAACATAAGGTGTTCAGAATTGCCATGCAAGTACAACAGGGTGGGTGAGTGTGGACAGGGAAGTGCACAATTTGCCAACTCCTGAGACAAATGATTATGGCCATGAAATTGTGAGTAGGGAAGGGGACGTCATGCCCTGTCTTTATGCAGATAAATACCTTTATGTATTGCTCTGATGTTGAGATGCTTGATCCAGTGATCTATTTTTTTCATTGCTGCTGGGCTGGTGGAGTGAGGGATTTGAGGCCTGTGTGATGCTGCCTATCCAGCAGACTCTCTTGTTTGTGCAGCCAATTTCTCTGTCAGGTTTGTCTGTCAGGATTTTAGTCCACTGCATTGTAGGTCTCAAGCTGAGTGTTAATGGATATTGCTTTCACTGAAATTAAAAATTGGAGGGGGAAAAAGTCCCATTATATTGATTTTTCCTTTTCAAACACTTCTATATTATCAAAGTAACTTTCAGATTTTAGTTTCAGAGGTCTGGTGTATTAATATAACATAAAAATGTGAATTGAAATAAAATTGTTTTTAAGTCAATAATATTTTTATTGGTCAAAACATATTTTTGTTTCTGAGAATATTTATTTAATATTATGCTGAAATTCAATGTTTGATAAGGATTGGAAATCTCTCTGTACTTTTGGTAGAATTAGCCATGAAATAGAGATGGAAGCTCTCATTCACTCCTAAAACAACTCCAAACAATCTGAACAGGCTGGCTTAAAAACTTTCCTCCCTTCCATAAATGTACTTTGCTCCAACTTCCATACCTAAATCCTCTTTATTCTGTGTACACTTGTTCCTTTTCCTAGAAAATTTGGACTGTGTTCACCAAGAAAAGGTGAAGAGTTTGTTTAAAAGGGGGCAAGGGTATTAGTGTACAGTACACATAAGTATATCTGAGAATTTACAACGCACTGCTAATTTTCCATGTGGACACTCTTATTACTTATTATAATTTTGGCTGGACATAGCTTTCTGTTGTGTATTACTATGCTGTAAATTCAAACCCTACACTGTCCTTCAATATCCTTAAAGCCTTTAAAATCACTCATCAGAGAAGTCACCAGAAAGTAAGAGGTTGCTACCCTGCAGTCCTCAAGAGGTCAAAAACATGAACACCTTAGTGGATATAATCTATGGGATCTGGCTCAGTGAAGGTACATTATGGACAAGAGCCATATAGATTTGCAGGAAATCACCACTTTAACTATGTTTAGCTCCAGGAATCTTTAGTGAGGTTATTTACTCAGTGGCTAAAAGTGCTTTTCATGTATCTAATCAACGTAATGAGCATTTTGTGAGATGCAATTAACTCTGCAGTTGCCCAAACATCTGGGGACAAATCTTTTGACAGCTCTATGTGTACATGTGCATGTTTCTGTGTGTACAAACACTGAAGGATGTTGTGCTTGTTAAATGGTATTTTTAGGTAGTTTCTATTTATTGTTGCAGTACTCGTGCCCACCAAAGTTTTGACTGCAGTCAGGAGGTTGGTATTCTTTCAGGAAAAGTATATGTGCAATTGTCAGTAGAAATGGTCTTTGAGAAGCCAGCTTTGAGAAAGGCCAGCTAGGCTTATCCCCATTGCCACAACAGATGGGCACAGTGTAGATCTTTGGGTTTTTGTGAAAAAACCCTAATTCTTAAAATGTAGCTTTTAATCATCTTATGCAGGAGTTGGTTTTGTGTATTAATTTTTGTGTGCATGTCTTGGAAATAGTCACTTGATGTACGACTATCAGAGAAATTTTGAGCTCTGCTTAAGAATGCAAGGTTTTCTCTTACTGTCACGCAGTCAAATTATTTTTATATAACATCAGGAATCCTGGGTTAAGCATCATTGTTTCACTTTGAGGATGCATGGGAAGCAGAACTTGTAGTTTTCTTTCTGGCTTTCTCATCCTAAGGAAATGTGAGGCCCACAGTCGCGGTAATCAGCACGAGTATTTGCTGGCCTTGCCAGCTTGGTTCTCCAACAACCCCTTGCCTCCTCTGCAAGCCTATGCAGGTGAAATTGGTAAGATGAACGTTCCAAACAAATAGCTTACCTTTATTTTTGATTCAACCATCCATTGTGGAGGTGCATTATGCCGCGGCTCCGGGTGAGACGAGCGCTGCGGGAGCCGTGGGCAGAGCAAGCCTGACTGCTGTCCTGATTAGATCACAGACAGAGCAGCAGTGATTTCAGCAAAATTGCCTGGGCAGTGGCTGCTGAGGCAATTTTTTTTTAAAGGCCATAGAAGCATGGTTGTCATAGTATGTGTAGAAACCAAGTGTTTCGGGTTCTGCTCTTGCTTATAGATACGCCTAATTTGTCACCTGCATTAACTAAGCCTTCCTCATCTGAAAAATGGAGATAAATCACTTATTTCTCACACCCCTAAGGTGTCAAAGTTCTATTTGGAGCAAACTTTGGTTAAATTTTTTGCTTACCAAAATGAGTAATTTCTCTGGCATCTCCTAGATGATTTCAGTTATGTATTGTTCTCCGCTCTTATGCATTACCTCAGTTTGAAACCTGCAAGTGGAAAAGTGGAGAAAAGGCCGTGGAAATACGTGTGCTTACATGTTACAAGTAAAAACAAAACCTCCTGTTGCTTTCACATATAAAGATGCACTAGTTAATAGTAAAACTAGACCTCTCGACCTGCTGTAACCTACCTGTTTTATCAATTTAATTTCTTGTTCAGGAAATCATTTAGCAGTGGAGATGACACATTTTCTTAAAGATGCCTAGATGTCAGGATTAATTTTTAACAAGATGGTTGCAAAATTATTGGCAATGTGCTTATAAAACACTATTATTTCAAGTTTGCTTTTTTTTAATGAGATGCCTATAAAAAAAACAGTCCTCTAACAGCATCCAGGGTCTCATACCAGGCATTTCTCTTAACTTTATATTGCATTAATCTTTAAACTATGGAATTTCCGTCTGAACTTTGATTGTTAATTTACACAAACGTAACATGTTTTACATTTGAAACTGTGTTAGAAAGCAATAATAGAATTGATGTTATCTGCTTTCTTGAAGTGTAAAATGTACTTTTCTGTGAATGTGGTACAGCCAGAAATACGTTTTGAAAAGGTACATTTGCTCTCTGCTTTTAAAAAAGCAAAATTTGGGCAAGGTTTGATTTTAGGGCCTTCTTCTGTATCTATATGCTATATTTGATCCCCCTGAATTTGTGCTTACAATCTCAGCAAATTCTCAA
>WBND01000382.1:726862-768994 GCA_013398595.1 Tychaedon coryphoeus | reverse complement strand
TTTTTTTAACTGCAGCACAAAATGATGACTGACAATTTGGGTATGTTCTTCTGATGAACCTGAGAGGTGGATAAAGTTTAATTCCAGTAGACCCACACCTTTATGATTTTATACTTCTTATACTCAGTTGCAAAGGTACTAAAAGGAGGGAACCTGGTCATTTCTGACTTCTAATAAGAATTATTACACATACATAATGGTATGTGTATAAAAACTTCTAAAGTGCAAGTTTTGATGTGCTGCAGGCAACTTTGACACTATTAAAAAAACTGACTGAAAAACCTCTCTGAAGTCAGGAAAAAAATTCCATCAAGTTTAGTAAAAATAAACACCTTGCTCAAGACTGAAAGAGAATGATAAGGCTGAAGATTAGAGTCTTGAGAAAGAAAACTAACATTTGAGAGGGATGAAATGAAACCTAAGCAAAGCATAGGACACATTATGCAGGAAACAAGCAGGGACATCCTGGGGGAGGATAGTCTAAGCCTATATATTATATATTTAGTACTGTACTTTCAGTATCAATGTAAAGCATGAAACAGCCAACTGCTTTGAATACATGCCTTGGGAGGACTGCATCAAATAAAAAAAAAAAAAATTCTTCCTCTTGTTTTCAGTTAGAATGGAAAGAAATATTCTTAGCAAACCTCTAAACCACTCAAAGTGTAGTTCAGTGATTCACTGCAACAGAACTGAATTGAAAAAGATTCTTTTGAAATAGCAATAAACATCTCTGTCTCTGCTTTAAATGAGCACAAATATCTGAAATACGTGGTGGCATTATGAAACAACTAAGGATGTATTAATGAGAAACCTCTAATACAGACTTTAGCTACAGGGTTCATGCAACATCTTTGAGGAGGAAGTAAGGAGTAGTGAATTCCTATACTCTAGATTACTTCACAAATATAAAAACAAAAAATGTTTATAATAAATATGGATAGAAATAATTATTGAAGCAGAGATAACACTAGGGGAATTTTTCCCAAGAAATCAAGGTGTGTTGAGAATGCAGATTACATTGATTTTTCTCTCTTAGTCATGGACCTTTGAAATCTCTCCCAATATGATTAACAAAACTTGGCTCCTCTCAAGTGCAAGGTAGATCTGAATGATCATTTTATCAAGTGAAGAATGCCTGGTAGGTCAAGTGCAATAAACATCATTGTGTTTACACACCAGGATTCTGGGCTGAGGAACTGCCATTCAACAACATGCATAAATGAGCTAAAACAGCCATGAAATCAGGAGCACAGAGTGAGGAAGGAGGTGTTAGGCAGACAGTAAGGCAAATTAACTCTGTTCCAATTACTTGGGTCAAGTTTGCACTAGAGATGCAACTTAAACTTATATTTGCAGAGAGGAAAGAAAGATAAGTGCAATGATGCTTGACATCTAAGAAGGCAAGGTGACACTTTTAGATGGTTTACCTTAAACCTTGTATTAAATCATTCAGTTTTAGCAGTGGTTTATAATAATACGAGGCGAGAAAAAACTGGTAGATTGTTCGTCTGCACAGGGAGTTTGTTTAGCTGCTACATAATGCAATATTTTCCTGAAAGGAGTAATTTCTATTTCCAGAGCTACCTGTTTCATAAAGCTTCACATGAGCATTGCTGACCCCCATGCACTGGAAAATCATGTGGCTTTTCAAACCCTCATGTTTTGCTCTGATGGTTTTGTCTTTGTCACATTGAGGAAAGTGGAAATTCACATAAGTCCTCACCTTGGAGGAAAACCACCATTTACTCTGCAGCTTTTATAAAACCATGAAAGTTGGCAGCAGTGTATATATAGTTTTGTTTTCTAGCTAGTTAGGCTGGAGACAGAATTTGGTTTAGTTTTGCCTTAGACAAAATTTTAATTGATAACAACACTAAAAGAAGAAAAACAACCATTTCATTGAGAAAATGAAAGCTCTACAAGCCAAGTACATAAGCATAACAATGCAAACTTGCTGTGCTTGTGTGCTTTAATCTGTGCAATTAATATGAAGATCAAATGCAATTCACATATTTCTTTAGGTAAGGACTTTTATTCGCAAAGCTGCATTCAAATCTGAGAAAGATGTTAAGGATAGCTTAATAGTTTATTAAAAATAAAAAAAGGCATTTTTTTAACCAAACTGCACTTTCACAAAAGTGACCTGCACAAGCCTTACAGATTTGTTAATTCCCACCACTGTAAGTGATTTTCTACTTTTGTACTTATATTATTAGAAAGTTTATTTCTTTGTAGAGTTGTTGTCACAACAGAAGTACTGTATTTTATCAGAAGTTAAGACTTTGCTTACTAAATTACAAAGCTTGGGGTAGCTAACAAATAAAGACATGAAGATAGAGCTTGCATGACCATTTCAGTTTATGATGTTGGGGTTTTTCTAAAGTCAGATATTACTCAGTGGCCTTTCATATCTGCTGACAATTTTTTTAATATTTTGCTTATCTACAGGAGCAACATGCTCTGTATAGAAAAATTAACTTAGAATTAGTTAAAGGAAAACTTTGTTGTACTAGCAAGGTGTTGCACTCTTGAAGCCAGTTTCAACACTTTGTGCTGAAAAGTTCTTACTGCATTTCAGAAAGGGAAATATGTTCAGCTCTTCTGTAGGTGAAAATAATGTGAATTCAGAATGAGAACTGTGGCTAATGCAGGGGGGATGAGCTGTGATGTTGATTTTTTGTATTTTTTTAATTAATGTTTTGGGGTTTTTTAAACTTTATTGGAGAAGGATTCACCTCTTAAGATCTAAAATCCTCTTAAAAGAAAGTAGCACATAGTCAGAAATTATAATTTTTATAGCATAAAAGGCATCTATTTTATTTGCATTTTTCAGGCACTAACATTCAACATCTTACTCGTCAGCTGAATTAATTTTTAATAGTTTGCCAAAACAGATATTTGAAAGGTTCTTGTTTTACTTATTTGTTTATTCAATGTATGCATTACTGATCTTTGATCAGGTTGATTTTTGGAAGGTTTCAAATAACTTTATTTTCATATCTAATGCCCATTCAGAGTTGCTTTGAACTGAGTCACAGAGAAGTGAAAATCTGTTAGGACTTAATTCTGAATTTCAGTTACTTTACATTTAAATTTCATAATTAATACTTCTTGTTCCTTGACAGGTAGTAGAACTGTATCATCTGTTTTGTTAAGTGTTCTTGAACAGTCTTTTTATTGGAGTGAGGGCCATATTGGTTTGATCTTTTAAATTTTATCTCTGAAAAAGAGATATAGATATCTATATAATTCCAGTTTGTTTTCCGAATGACTGTATGTATTTCCTTTAAGTGTTTAGAGTTTTTCATCAGAAAATTTTATTTTGGGAAGGAACAATATTAAAGTACTTTGAGGCATGGAAATTAGTCTACAAATTATTTTGAATTTATTTTATTGCATTCCACTCATTTCATGAATGTGTTGTCCTTTGTTAGTTTTATGAAACTAGCGTGTCTGAAGTTGTTTGGAAGAAATTTATTTACTTACTTTTCCATTATGGAAAGTTCTTGACAGTTTGGAATACAAATCTAAGAAGGGGATTTCTGCCTTATAGTGTTTACAAGTTGTCTTCTAGATCCTATCATATACTGAAGTATACTTTCTGCTAGTAAAAGTGCAATTATACTCCATTGATTCTTAACATCACAGCATATTAAAAATTCTCAGTTTTGTTTTAAAGCATAACAATAGCAAGACTTTTTCTCTCTGAGCTCAAAAGTTAAAAGAAACCTTGAACATAATGCATAAAAATGAGTTTCAGGACAACAGTTCAATACCGTAAAGCACTATATTGTTTTGTCTTAGTAAGGCAATTGGTGCCTGTGGAACAATCCATTTTGGCCCC
Source organism: Tychaedon coryphoeus (assembly GCA_013398595.1). Taxonomy (NCBI): domain Eukaryota; kingdom Metazoa; phylum Chordata; class Aves; order Passeriformes; family Muscicapidae; genus Tychaedon; species Tychaedon coryphoeus. The sequence goes on along the minus strand of WBND01000382.1, from coordinate 765,147 downwards.
CAGCTTGTGCTATCTTGACACATGAAGTTACCTAAAAACTTCAAATTTCACATGGTGAAGATGAAGTGAAAACTGCATGCTTGTCAGTGAAATTATAGCTGTAAATTTTAGTTCAGAAAAGCTGAACATTCATGTCAGCTGTAAAATACAAACTCGATTTATTACCAACTAGCACTAGGCATTTAGCAATGTACAGCTCGTGGTACTGTTGGTAAGCCAATTTAAGTATATGAGGAAAAAATTTTCTTTGCAAGCCTTAAAGGATGATAACTGAATTATTTTCAAGAACATGAGTTAATTTAGAAGATCATAATTTTATTTTTCTTCCCAGAAGAAAAAAGAGGCTTCTTGTGGTAAAGATTGGAAATGCGACGTTGTCTCGTCAAACAAGAGATGGACAAACAAATGCCTGGCACAGATATTCAAGTTCAAGAACAAATCAGATAAACCCACAACTTTCAACTGAAAAAAATGGTGCCTCTTGGTGATTGTTTTCTATTGGCAGTTGCTGTTTTCTAAACTCAGTTACCAACTGGTCATTTTTGGAGGATACCTTTCAGCTATTATAGATGTACATGGCAACTCTGATGTGCTTGGGGCTTGTGCATTACTTTGGCATCTGGTAGCTCAGATAGGACCAGAGTTCTCAGAGTTATTGGATATTAGTGACAAGAACTTTCCTTAGTGATGGATCTGACCAAGAGTAAAATCAATATTGCCATTAATATTAATGTAATAAATGCACCTGCAACAGAGTGGAGCATATAATAAATGGGTTTAGGTACAAGTGGAATTTAGTGCTTCAGTTCAGGGAATGTGCTGTTAAGAGAAATATCTGTAGTTGTCCTAATGCTTTATATGAGTACGTAAAATGTTTTTCTCTTTCTGAACACTTGAACTCTTTTTATATGTGAGCTACTGAAGTTTTGAATACTTTCCCAACTGAGGAATTGGAAATGCATTTGTAATAGCAGACCATGCTTAATGTAGTGATAATTCTGGTAACAATGTTGAAACAAGGTCTTCTGACAGGAGGAGCAAGAAAAAACATTTTAGAAGAGGCCTTAGGAAATATATGTATAAGCTCTTTGCAGCAGCAACCCCAATGAGATCAATGTGTTGTGCTGTATTTATATTACTTCCAGTACAACATTGATATTCTGGTAAAAGATTGTAGGGAAAAGCAGAGCAAATAGCTTTTTAGTGATTATTCTGTATCCTGAGTAGGCTGGGTCATATGTTGTATCCAAAAGCAATTTGTCTGCATTAGAAACATATAATTTTTAACCTCCCTGAAAGCAAATAGTACCAGTAGCAGGTTTACATTTATTATGCTGCAGTTAATAAGATTTGGAAGTGCTTAATGTAAAAGTGTGGCATCATATATATTTCACTTAATTTGAAAAATATGTAAGAAAAAGGGGTGAGACTGTTTTCTGATGAAAACCAAAACCATCTCCTTTACCACTGGAATGAGGATGCCAACCAAGAGAAAAGCAATTTAGTCACCTACTGTGCAAAACACCAATGAAAATTACCATGGTGAAACTTAAACCACAGAAATCTGGACACTTTTGAAGTTTGGCAAGAGCAAGTACTAAACATCACCCTGTAAAGTCTGCTGGGTTTATATCCCTGTCTAAGAGAAGGTTTATGCCTTTGCACTTCCCTTCATGTCGTGCAGCACGAGCAGAATTTTGTTTCTTTGATGCCTGAAGTCTGACAGTGCTGCAGGCATTTGGACAATGCCCTTAAAAGCATGCTTTAACTTCTGGTCACCCCTAAGTGCTCAGGCACTTGGACTAGATGATTAGAGGTATCTTCCAACTAAAAATATTCCAAATACACTGCCAAGTACTGTACATTAATAGGACATGCTCTTTAGAAACAGTTTTGTCAGTTTTGTTGGGGACTCAACATCCCCACCAATCACTCTTACATTTAGATATTTGCTTGCTTGTTTGGTTTTAGCTTTGTTTTGTTTTGCATTATGAGCCCTATTAAAGCTTCATGGACTGAATGAAGTGTATTAGGGATGCCTCCAGTGTGCCTTTTCCACCTTTTTTTTTCATATGGAAGTTTGCCAAATCATGTGCAAAACCATTTTAGAGAGAAAACCAAAATACAGAAAATGGAGATGATGGTTGTTTTTTTTTTTTTTAAAAGCACCCTTCAATCAAACTAGAGAAGCTATAGGTACAACTCATCTAATTCAGCTAATTTTTTTAATGCAGAGTTTCTTGTTTTTACTGTCTGTTTTTCCCCTTATGAATAGATTTGAGACTTTTGATTAAAAGTAATAAAGCAGCTAATCCCCTAATATCCCCTAAAATTGTGACAAAAACATTTATTTGTTTCTTTGAGATAGGGAAATGGAATATATGGCTTTAATACATGCTTATTTTCTATTCCCCCAATCATTTTATTTATAATGAAGTCAAGGTGAAGCAAAAATGATTGCACTTTCCAGCAGGTATGTAGCTTTCCCCAGTTTTATCTGTTCTCAATTTTTTTTTCCTTCTTTTCCTCTTTTCTTTCTGGTCCCCTTATAGAAAACTTGTATAATTTTACTGTAATATCCTTTTTTTTCTCAGGGATATATCATTTTGTATGCCTACAAGCTCCTAAATCTTCCTTTTTTTATTCCCCCTAATCTATTGCAAGTCTACCTTATTTAGTGGAACTCAATAGTGTTTCTAAGGGAGGTGTGCCTGCTGGAATATTACCTGTATATGCTAATTAATTGAATATGATAATGAGGACATGATGACAAAGTCAAAGCAGAAGCTGAAAACAAGTAATCTATTTCTTAACAAGTAAACTAACTTAATAGAGGTAGCCAGAGTGTCTGTAAACTTAGTTTGCTTCATGTGAGTTGTTTTGGAGTGCAAGTCCCATAGGACAAATCCTAGGAGTTAACACTGTCTTTATGGCCACTTTTCTGCAATAAAATTGGTACACGTGGCTGTAGGAAGGCTATTTCCTATGGAGGAGTTGTCAGGACAGGCTCTGCTGTTAGGACTTGATTCTGTGAGCTCTGAGCTGAGATCCCACCTTGCCAAGAGTTAAAGGACTTGGACCACCCAACCTGAAGCACTCAAAGATCCCAGCACTGCCAGTGATGTGTGCCCCCTGGTTTCCTCCTCCTAAATACAGCACTGTGAATTATTGTTGAAAGTGACCAAAGGACAGTCCAGGTAGCTGTCATACAACCCAGTCCAGGGAAGGAAGCAATCTTGAAATGCTCACTAGGAATGCACAAGGTCTTTAAGAACTGTAGATTGGAAAATTCTCATATAATAGTAATAACGCCTGATAATTTTGTTCAAGTAAATCCATTTTTTTGCATCACTGGGACTCTGTTGCTCTCCTGAACTATTTTATGATTTGGGAATTTTGCAACTGGAAAATCTTCCCAGGCAGGGAAGTTCTACAAAAAGAAGAGCACAAATATAAATTTTATTTCCCCTTCTAATTTTTACCTTTTCTTTACATCTTATGCTATGTTAATCCTATTTTCCCAGCTGCTTACCAGCATGTTTAGGTATATAAGAAAATGTCCTGCTTTCTGATTCAGTTTTGTCCTCCACTTGCTGTTGTGTACCACTTTACTTTTATTCTCTTTTTTCTTCTAACATCCAGTCCAGAAATATTTCCTTTACACTGATAACTCATAGCTATTGAAACACTTTGGGATGAACAAATTGGCAAAGGACATTCTTATGCCTGTAGACTGCATGTGCTGCCTGGCATAGGCACATGGAGCTGCCTTTGCCCTGATTTCATGTGATCTTGCACTTCAGTTTTTCAGTAGAAATATAACCTGTATATTTTAGGCAGTCTCAGTTGAACGATTTCATAAACAAAAGGCTTGGTGTTGAAGCTTTAAACCTAACAAAGCCCTTAATCAGGCAACATATCTGTCATTTTATTCCCTTTTCATATATGCTAAATAAAAAGTAGTTCTTATTTTAATCTACACCTCACACTGTTCTTTGGTAAATGTGAGTTTTATAGAACCCTCTTTATGCATATAAACACTATTTATATCTCAGGCTATGTACTGTGAGGAAAATGGATGTTGCCTCACCTCTGTGGAAGTTGTACAGGATGGAAGATGCTGGCTTTTTCTCAGCAAATACAGGGTTTTGTGATACCAATGACCCTAAAAATTTAACATTTTAGAAATTAAAAAATTGGCACTTAGCAATAATGTGACATGACTCAGGCAGCTTGATGTCTGTCAAAAGCTACCATCAGCAGAAAGATTTGAAAGAGCTGGAAATGATAGGAAGAAAAAAACACACTTGCCTTATTTTCTTCCACTCATAATTCTATGTGGGTAAGCAATTAAAAAATGAAAGGAATTGTATAGTGACATAGTTTTAAAATTTAGGCATTTTTTAAACTCTCATGTGAACACTTCTAATTTCATTGAAGATAGCTAAATTACAGTCATGTAAATTGAGAATATTCTTGCCTTATGCTATAAACATTAATTTGGTAAGTAAAGCATGAGACTAAGCGCCGTCAGAAATAGAGCATGTAGAAATTTTGCAGTTAGGAATTTATTTTGAGCAAATGAAATTTGGCGGGAGTTCTCTTAAACCATTTCCAGTGAAGATTTCTTGATGTTATTCCTGGCTTTTACACACTTTCTGTAAAATATCCACAAGCTGTTCATTTTTTTTCCCCTTTTCTTTTGTGACCATGGATACTAAGTTGTATTCCTTAATGCCTCATCTGAAAACCAATCTGTCTAATATGAATTAGACCTAAGCTTAAGGTGTGACCTCTTTGGACTCCTGGAAGGGACATTCCAACAGATTTTTGCAGAATGGACAGAAACAGAAAGGGGGAGAGTGTGTGTACATGTGTATGACTGATAGATGGGTTAGAGTAACATATAGAGATATTAATGTGACAAGCAGACCAGTAAGTAAATGAGAAAAATTTAGGGTAACATTTGAGAACTGTGGAGCTGAAGAAAGGAAGGGAAAATGAGCAAGCAGAAAGCAGGCACAGTGAGCTTTGCTGTATGGAAACCACTTTTTGTCTGGAGTTGGATACTTCCCTTTGAAGCTTGTGTAGAATGCTTTAGATTTCAATAAGTGGGAATATCATTACAAATAGTATTGTAATTAAAATATTACAGCATCCACTTGCACATTTCTCAGAGCTAAGCAGTATCAGTGAAGTGGACTGTCTTTAGAATTATGGTATTAAGCACTTGCATCTGTTATCAAGCAGAAATAAATATATGGAACACCCCCCCAAGCTTAGGAAGAATTTAATTAATTTTGTTTTCAGAACTTTCTTTACAGTTGAAAAAGACTCTAGAGTGTTCTCCCATTCACTTTCTTCATGTTTGAGGAGCCAGCAATCACAAACCAATAAATCTACACCAAACCCACAAAATCAATCTTGTTTGTAACACAGCTGGTCAGTGGAAGCGTTTCACTGGGAGCAGAATCTCATGTTGAATTTAAGTTTTTCCCAGCTCCGTCTTCCTCACTGACTTCTGTGTACAACTAGAAATCTTACCCCATTTTCTTACCAGAAAGCACTGACTTTGTTCCTTTTTCTTCTTGCCATCCTCCTGCCAAGCAGCTGGCAGTCCCTTGGTGGGACACATGCTCAGTTTGGGCTCCTCTGTTCACTCCAGGAGGCAACTGTCCTTCTGTATTTAGCTCTAGAAAGTTTTCTCTATTGCCTGCTCATTTTGAAATGCTACTTAAACAAGTTGGCTATGGTCAGCTGCCAGACACCCACCTGGCTGCTGTCAGTCCCCTTCCTCAAGGACGTGGGGACAGAGCATAAAATGTCAAAGTGCTCAGGGGCTGCTTCTCAAACTTGTTCCCTCAACCTCTGACAGATTCTGCCCTTCCTTATCTTGATGAGGCTTTGATACTGGCATGAACTTTACAGCCTCAAGAGAAGGATTTCAGTAAGACAATTATAATTCTTCAATATGCTCTATTTTATGGAGTAGCAGCATTGGATGAATTGCTTTAAAAGGATTACTAGGACTTTGTAGAGGTAAGATTATTAACTGTTCCTTCTTCTTCAAGAATCAGGGAGAAATTTGCACATATGAAGCCCATTTAGAGTAAATAGACATGGAAGTAAACAGAAACTTCTAACTACAAGAAAAAAATCATACAGTCTAAGCCATTTTATCACTACAAGGAGTACCACAGCCCTGTGTCTTCCATTAAGGGCCTATTTAATTTGCTGAGGTATCTGTAACAATCTGCACAAGATACTCAAATCCATTGATTCTAAGAAGCTGTGCATTTTCTAAGGTCAAAATAAGGCAAATCTAGGAGAACAGACATGATAGCTATACCTCTTTGAATAAAAGAAAATATTTTTGCTGTTTGCCCAATCTCCTTAGTTTACCAGGAGACAGGACTTTTGTACATCTGCTCACCTATTAAGTGTGTATATGTGTGTGTGTGTGTGTGTATATATGTGTTTGTGTTAAAATTTTCTGGATTTTGAATGCCTGGAAAATGCTGTGTGATACACAGACCTGGTACACACTTCCTGCAAGCCACACTGCAGAAAACTCTGTGTATTAATTAATAATGTGCTTTCATAGCATGCAGGGATTTATTAGTATTTTTTTAATAACCACATATCAATTACATATATCTCCTCCTTTTTTTTCCCTTTAAATAGTTGCTTTCTCCAGGACTCTGCCTCTGTGTCTGAGCCCTGATCTCGTTCTATCACTGCCCAAGCCCAAAGCTGAAGTATGAGGTATGATTTAGTTCTGAAAAAAATGATAATTCTTGAATCCTCGCTATCTCATCTAATCTTGTTATGCACCATCACTGGTACCTGAGATACTTTCTCCGGAGGCTGGAGGGAGGACAGATATGGCCCAGATGGACAATGGGACAGACAGAGATAAGAGCACCAGAGGGACAATCACAACCTGATGTGGTGTTTTTTATGCATGTAGGTGGATAGGAGTTTGAGGTCAACATCAACAATCACTAAAATTCACTGTTGTACAGATAGTTTGTGTTTGTCTCCTCTCTACTTCCATGCTCAAAGTTGAGCTGTAAGTGGGGCACAGCCATGACACTCTCAAAAGCTATCATTTGAAGTGCTTTGAACTTTGCATTTCAAGATGCTTGGGAGTCTGAAACTGCAACTGCAAGAAACTCTGGCACCATATTTTATCACGTTTTGTATTTCGCAGACACTATTTTTCTCTCTTCTCATAAGCAGTCCTCTTAAAATAAGAGGATTTTTTATTTAACAGAAGAAAAGAAAGAATGTATTTTTAAATAAAAAAGTAAACAAACAATCTGTAAAACATTTGACAAAACATATGGGTGTTTCATTTAGCTTTTTTTCTTTTTTTTTTTTTTTTTAAGAGTAAGCTAAGCTTCAGCAAGTTATGTGGGACATGTATTTTAAGAATAAAATGAACTGTAAGGTAAAGCTGAATAATCTTGCAACCATAGTTTGGCTGTCAACACAAATTGGATTCTTAAATGTTACTGTGCAAAGAACTTCTTTAAAAACAACTTTAGGTTTAGGTTGGCCCCTAAACTACTGAGCTTTATAGCCAAATGAAAAAAAAAAAAGCATATGGAAGCCATATAAATCTGTCTGTTTTGGCATGTAATGCTGTCCCTGGATTGTGGTAACTTCCTTCTTTGTCATTCAAGGTGTATGTTTAGTTTCCTGGCCAAAATTTTAGTCTCTTTCATTTCACAACTGAATTCCATCCATCCTTACCAAACTCTATTAACTGAATTAATTTTGACTGTTCTTGCAATGATCTTTTTTTTTTCCAGACTTTGTTAGCTGCATCTTACCTTTCAACATACTATACTATTTTTCAGGAGTTGTGTGATTCAATAATTAACAAAAAAGTATCTCTGCTAATATATAGGAAAAAAAGAGGAAAGCACTGCAGTTGCAGTAATTTTTTTTTCCACATGATAAAAGTGAAGGAGAAAGGCAATTTCCTTGCGAAGGCAATTCCACTCGCTCACTCACATATTCAGTAAGAAACTACACAGATCAGCATTGGCTCCAGGGGGATGTTCCTGAAATTTTAAGCTTTGTAGCATAAACTAAAGATAGTGATCTGGTTTTGTGGTGGAATAGATGCTGTGTGTGCAGTTGTTGGGAGGCAATAGAAATGCTGTGAAAACCAACATGTGGCAGAAGTAGCCTGGAAGGAGAGATGACAACTTTATGTGCAACAGCTTTCCTCTCTCCTGCTTTCTGGGTGCCAGGCACAGCTGCTGTGCAGAGCTGCATGTGACAGGTGCCAAGGAACTTGTTCCTCTCTCCCAGGAGTGCTTTGCCCCTATTGCATCCCCTTGTGTTACCTGACCTGTTGTAGGTGTGTTCCCATCACGTGGCATTGCTGGAGGGAATGATTTCAAAGCAGACTGGCTCAGCAGTTGGTCAATCCTACTGCTCTTGAGTGATACCATCCCTGCTGCAACAGGTGCTGTAGAGTTTGAGGGGAAAAAAGCCACACATAACCCCCAAATAAAAAAAGACAATTCAAATGAATGACCAAATCAATATTTTTCATACTATAGGAGGTATATTTGTTGGCACTCAGCTTGTTCATAGAAATGTTGGGACTTCCAGCATTGTTAGTGGAGCTAATTGAAGCTGTTATGTTTGGGTGATCTAGCTCCCTAATTTCAATATGGTATTTCTACAGCCATGTTCTACTGGTGCATGCAGGGTGTGAAAATGGGAATTAAACTGTACTGCCCTGAAGTTATACAACCTAAAACAAAACCAAATCAAGACCAAACAGAATTTTCAATGTAGCTCAGAATGAAGGTGGTGTCATTGAAAATGAACCCTCTACCACTGATACCATGCAACAGTTTTTTTACAGGCAAATCACTTCACAAATTATAATGGTGCTTAAAATTGCATATCTAGTGTCTGTTTAGATGCCTAAGGATATCCCACACCTCCACTTGCTGCTGCAGAAGAGCAGGAAATCAGGCTCTGTGTTGTACTGTCTTGTATCCACTTGGGCATTTAAAATGGCACCTGATGCTCGTGTTTAGTACATGAATCACTCCCTTGGTATAAGACTCAGTGTTGTGTTTCTAGTTCCAAATCAATAATACAAGAGTTTATTTACCATGTTTTGCCCTCAGCTCTTTTTTTTTTTTTCAGCTGGGGAATCTTTTATGTTTTGCTATTGTCTTTACAAATCGTATGTAATAATTGTAAAAAGGAGAAGGTGATATAGTTTCCCATTATGTTTTTACTTTTATTGGGAGAAAAGGTAAATTAAATGATATCTGATGGAAAGAACAGGTAGTTGGACAATACTATTTATTAAACAGACTTGACTCTGTTAAATTTCTGAGGCAGATGTTCAATGAATCTCTTTCATTGGGTTTATGCATCTGATGGTGAGCATCTACATATAAATGAATCTCCAGCATAATTAAAATGAAATTTATTGTTGGTAGCAGCATGGCATAGTATATTTTGGTAGATGATTGAAATTACGAAGGCTAAGTTAAACAGCAAACCTCAAAGCTGAATGAATTTTTATAAACCAGCGACCCTTTCTAACATATTTTTGGGGCTTTTTAAAATGAACCTCTTGTTCACCCCTCTGCATTTTTCCTTTTACTTCTTCCCCATACGTACACTTTGACTAGTATATCTGTGCTGAAATATTTCTGAGTTTCTGTGACAGTTTGGTTAGGAGTTCTAATGACAATAAGAGGATCACGAACTTTATTTCCTACGCCCAGTGTTACTTAGTGGTGTTCCTTAAAAATACCTTAAGTGTAACCTGACTATGTCTTTCAGATAGTCCATTATAATATACCTGGCTGAGATTTTATAGTGGAATCATTAATTGCCAAAGATAATTAGATAGATTTTTTTGAAAAAAATGTTATTTCTTTAGCCCAAAAACAGCACAGTGGGTTCTAGAACTTGGTGACTTTCTGGCATGGGAGGACTATGACAATTTTTTTCCTCTTTACTTATTTCTCTCTTTCTTGCAACTGGATTAACATTTCTTATAACACATCCTGTGGGATATTTATCATTGGCTTAGAAAATACTGATAAATTTCTGGTTTGAAATGAGTATTTGGATTTCTTTGAGTCTTAAGTACACTAAGTCTCTACAGACTCCCGCATGCAGGATTTGTAAAGAATGAGAGTTGAGTCCCTCATAGGCCCCGAGTCCAGAATATTTAGTGTGCCACAATTCTTTAAATTTATATATTGATATTTTAAAAAGAAATATTTAGATTTGCATATGGCAGGATTTCTATCATCAAAAAAAGAAAAGAAGATGGAGATGGTGGGAACACCTTGTGATCCTGCAAATGCAAATACAACCAAATACTCGTTTTACTGGAGAACACTCTTTACTGTAGAAGCATAGATGCTAGAAGGGGACTTTAATGTACCATGGACTGGCATTCAAGAAATATGAAGTCTTAGCAAGCATGCTGCAACCTTGTCACAAATGTATTCATTATGTTCTTGAACATTCTTTAATATCTTTAAATGTATGTTATATTTCTGTGTTTGTTAATTTTTGGCAGTCATGGCAAAGGTATCTTGACTGGTTTCCCAAGGAATAAGTAATATGTTTGTTAATCCTGACTACTCCCTATTGTAATATTTTATTTTTTTAATCTCTGTACTTTGTGTTTCTCTGGTTTACTTGCAGTTATCTTGGGCCAGGGTGCAGTGAGTTCTATGTCTATGCCTTCTGCTGGGCTTCACAGTCATTACTTTTAGAAAAAATATACTTACCTTGTACTGGTAAATATTTCCTAATAATGTAACAGTGACCATACAGTTTACAATTTGCATCTGTTATCTGGCAGGGGAGCTGTTTGAGGAAAAGCAATTAAAACATCCCTGCCGACTTATAAATGTAAACAGTGTCACTGTGGAATATTTCTACCTCTATTAAGTGAGAACTTTAAATTATTACTAATTTAGACAGAATATACAGAACATTGCTAGATATTTATTGATATATACAAAGCAGAGCTGCACCTTTGATAAATTGCTTATAATTGCTTAAAGAATTATTATAAACTTACAATGACTTGGAGAGACCTTAATAAAACTTCGAGTTTTGTTTCAGTCTCGCATTGAAAGATGAAAAAATAATACCTATGGATTGAGTAACTGGTTTTCAGGAAGTGTTGCTGGAAGGTGCAATCAGTGCAGTTTTAACAATACCTTTGTCTACCCCCCTCTCCTAATTCCTTTTAATAGTCCTGTAATTCATACACAGGTAAAGGGGATAGTTTTCAATTAAAACTCCCTTCTTGAAGACCAAGAAAAAAGTGTTTTGAAATGTTCGTGCAGAAGAGATTAATGAGAGATGAAGGAAAGCGAGCAGAAAAAATTGACTTAGAATTTCTGCATCAGACATCTTTTTGCAGGATCCAGTTAATGATTGTTAGTGGTGCTAGTATTTATTACTTATGTAGGGGTCTTTGCAATGGGATATATATTCTATAAATACCAAAAGCAGAAAATATGTTGTAAGTAGGGAAGACCAGAAGAAAGTGGGAGAGAAAAAAGAGGTAGGAAGACATAAGGTAACTTAACAGAAAGTGAAAATTTAAAGTGTAAAGTTAGAACTAAAGTCAGGTCAGAGAATTATAAAATGGGTCAGATTGGAAGGGACTGCAGTGGGTCATCTGATCCAACCTCCCTGCTCAGGCAGGACCATTCCAGGGCACAGGGTGCAGGATTGTGTTCAGATGGTTATGGAAAATCTCCAGGGAGGGAGGCTGCCCACCCTCTCTGGGCACCTTGTTCCAGTGCTCAGTCAGTGCACAGGACAGAAGTTCTTCCTCATGTTCATTGTGAAATTTCTGAGCTTCCTTCTCTTGCCCTATTGCTTGGCATCACTAAGCAGAGCCTGGCTGCATCCTCTTGACAACCTCCATTCAGGTATTGAAATTGATGGGGCTCCCTCTTATGTGTCTCTTCTTCAGGCTGAGCAGGCACAGCTCCCTCAGCCTTTCCTCTTAAGGAAAGATACTCCAGCCCCTAAACTGACTTGGTGTCCTTCAGTGGAATTGCACCAGGAGCTCTAGGTCTCTCTTTGGCTGAGAAATCCAGAGCTGGACTCAGCACTCCAGATGTGGCCACAGCAGGGCTGAGAGGAGAGGCAGGATCATCTCCCTTGACCTGCTGGCCATGTTCTTCCTGGTGTACCCCGGGTACATTTGGTCTTCTTTGTCCCCAGGGCTCTGCTGGCTCATAGGCAGCTTGGTGTCCACCAGGACCCTGAAATTCCATTTTCCTTTGATTTTCAGAAAGTTCCTCTTTGTCTGTGAGTCCAACCTGTCAAGGTCCTTCCAAAGGGCTGCACAGCCCTCTGGGGTATCAGCCATTCCTTCCAGCTTTGTGTCTTCCAACTCCCTGTACCCTCTGAGAGCTGCTGAAATCCCTGTTTTAACTCCTTATGACTTATCACTACGTAAAAGAAAAAAAAACAAATAGAGGGAAGATCATTAATAAAAAATGAGGAGATTAAATCAACTGTTTTTTAAAAAATTGCTCAATTACCCAATCTGTTTTAAACTTGATAATCTAAGTAGATATGTGAAATTAAAAAAAAAAATTTGTGAGGAAAATATAAATAATTAACTCAATATTATCTCTGATGGAAAAATACAATAAACCAACAATCTGATTTTTTTTTTTTAAACATACAATAAATAGATCAAACACTTTTCCACAAATAGACAGCAGAGATACAGGTATTGCTTTCAATGAAACAATCGGGATTAACTGTGAAAAATAAGAAAAATTAATATGAGACTGTGAGGGCTTCTCTTCCCCAAGAGAAACATGCTGAAGAAATTAAGGAAATTCTCATTTATCGCTTCCCACATTTAATATCTGTGGAAATGGAGATACAACTACACATCTGCAATAACTAAAAGAAGCATAAAAGATATCTTATGTAACATAATAAGTTAACAGTTATGAAAAAAAAATTGAAATATAGTCTGTATCAACACAGAAGAATCTAATTTAAAATGCCCATAAAACTCACTGGCAAACTTACTAATGATGGAATCCAGCAAGGCTTTTCCAGGCCAATGTGGCAGTGGGTCTGAGTTCCTGGAAAGCAGGTTACTGATAGCTGACAAAGGTGTTTTATTTATAATGCTTCTCCCCTGAGGCTTCAAAGTGTGGAAGATGTAACTTATTGTCCCCTTCCACTATCAGGAATATCAAAACAAAAATAGTAAAGAAGTTTTCATTGTCATCTTTGATGAAATAGGCTTTGGCATAGCATGCTACTTCAGCATTTATTATTTGTGATTTTTATCTTGTCAGGCTTAATCTGCTGTATGGCTAATCTTTAATGGATTTAATGCTGCCTGTGAGGTGTTGGGAATACTCTGTAAAGGGAAGAAAAGTATGTTGCTGTTGTTACTTCCCTCAAGAATGATGTACTTAAATAGGAGAGTATTTAAGTATTCCAATGAATGATATACACCTCAAGGAGTATGTTAAAATCAGATGGAGAATGATTGATTGCTCCTATTGTCACTTGGATGCCCTGAACATCCATTCAGAACAGATTATGGATGAATTAAAATAATATTTAATTACCTTCTCCATCAGACCACACTCCAACTCATTTTACAGAGAAAAGGTGCTGTTGCCGTCCACCACAGGTTGTGTGCAGGGATTTCTCCATTTTATTGCTCTGTAAATGATCTCAGGGGAGGAAGTGAGGAACAGGTCTGTCTGTTTGTTTTCCACCTGTCTGCTGAGAGTTTTGGGAAGGGGAGGCTAGGCTGGAAATCATTTCTTTCAGCAGTGGGCTGGCCCCCCTTCAGTCCTGGAAGATTGCCCTGGTGCCTTCTCCAGGCTGAACAACTCCAGCCTCTGTCCATGGGACAGATGGAGAGATGCTCCAAAACCCTGATTATCTTTGTGGTTCTCCTCTGGACTCACTCCAACAGGTCCACAACCCTACATTGGATGCCCCAGAGCTGAATGCAGGTCTCTAAAACTCCTAATTTGCATGTGTTTTAGATTATATTCTGGCACTATATATTTTGCTTTCAGGCAGGAGTTAAAACTAGCTATTGAAAGTTCATTATATAAGTGTACTCAGAGGAAAGGAAAGCAAGTGTTTTATTTCTCTGTTTGGAAAATATCAGTACTTGTGCTAAGTAACAATTGTTAACCTAACTTCTGTAGATAACTATGTAGGATTTCCTTTTGATAAATCCCATTTTTACATTGCCATTAATTGCAATGACTGTAATGGAGGTTTTGCCAGAAACAGTTGATTTTGCTAAAGCCAGATTTTGACAAATTTGCCTCAGCTGCATAATTTTAACTGTCAAGCTAACAATGCCAGCCTTTACTAAGCCTCTACTCAAATAACCAGCAAATTCACTTGCATAATTTTGTTTGCCTTTCTTTCCCTTTCTAACTGAATACCTACTGCTGAAATCCAGGCTACTGGATGTCCTGAGGCTGTGCACAGCAGTCTTTGTCTACAATTGGAATCATAGGCTCGCAGTTCAGGTTGCTTTTGTTGGTGTTTTTGCTTGTTTGTTTTTTGGGTTCTGTTTTGTTTTGTTTTAATTTAATGTTCTGTTTTGCACTATATTTCAAGCTCCAGGAGAAGTGATTTATTGTAACCTGTCCTCAATAGCTGTATATCCATTGTGAGACTGAACTCTCTGAGGAAAAAACAAAAACCCAAACAGGCAAAATATTTTTCATGCATTAAATGGATATTTTAAAATAAGTAATACGCAAATTCTCTGAATTCTAATGAAATGATAGACAGATTTCCTTTATTTTAGAAATGATAGAAGATATATAAATAAAGAGGAGAATACCTTCTGCCTGATGCTTTTTCTTCCTTGAGAGCAGAGGGATACTGGGTTTAATGTCCATAAGAGCACAAGTATAACTTACAGAATTTGTGTACCAGCTTTGTTCTGCATTTTTCATAAAGATTAATACCTTTATACTGTAGACTTGAAGCAAGGGAGAAGGAGAGGGGAATGATTGAAGATGATTATGAACAGCAAACTATCATTTAGAGAGCCATTATTCTAAGCCTTAGCCCTCAAGTGCCTCACTGGAAAGTGCAACTTATATAAAATTTGTCTGAATGACTTGGTTATTCCTATGACCCGTTCTAAGACCACCAAGTAAACAACCATATGTCTATAATATTGTTTTCCAGTTGTTGTTCCGCTTTAAATTTGCTGCTTGTTAGAATGTGTATGGTACTGCTACTAAGAAAATTATTTCTTAGCTGAAAAAATATGTACAATCTAGACAGCCAAAAGCTGTATTTGTTTCTGTGTATTTAACAAATCTCAGTGGCTTTTTCTTCTAACATGTTCCTCATCCCTTGAACCCAGACAAACTTAAGAAACAGCAATTTCTATTGTCAGAGGAAAAAAGTTTTGCAGCTCTGGATCATTTCAAACAGGAGAAAAAACCCAGCAACACCCTAATCCAATATTTAATTGCTGTTCTTTGGATTTTAGTGTGGCTTTTACTAGGTTCTTTTGACTTTTAGATCTTCCTCTTCTGACTCTTCTCAATGAAAGCACAGTGAATATTTAGCCCTCAGCCAGCTGATTCTGTAGACCAGCTCTTAGAAGTGTTTTGTAGCATCCTCATTTGATATCTCCAACATCTGTTTCTGAATGGTGAATTGATATATTATGCAAGCATCAACTTGTGCTTGAAGTTACTTTTGCTTAAGTGATTGGTGGATTTTATCCAGAAATGTCAACCTCAGAAATTTTGGAACTATTGAAATGAGAGCAGAAATACTCATGTCATTAGAACCAGGATTCCTTAGAGAACAGTGTTTCACAAAAGTGTAGACAAAAGAATGGAAGCATAACGGGCCTTCCTTCAACACTCTCAGAGCTAGGGCAAGAAGAATCTAAACACAATGTTTTCTAGCACTTTTTTGCATTTGGAAAGTAGCAAATATAACCTCTGCATCCCACTTTCATGGCCATATGAACGTAGTGCAGGTGAATTATCTCAAGTGATTGATCTAATGCAGAGCTATACAACACATCCAGGAACTCTACTCTGTTTGCCTAATGAAGTGTCAATATGCCTCAAATGGTCCCTCAAATGATTTAAAGGAATTGTCAGATTTAGTCAAAGGAGCCTCCAATGATTTACGGTATTGTATAAAGCTCTTAATCATTTAACTATAGTAGTGCTTCAAATCACTCATCATTTTTTCAGCTACTTATCCTGATGCATATACTAATGTCTAATTTGCTAATTAGAGGAGGAAGATTGCAGTGCTTTGACAGGCAAGGCCAAAAATGGATTCTGCCCATAAAAGAAGTCACAAATAAAATTTGCGAAGGAGGAAATAAGGCATAAATAAAGCAATCAGTTGCAAGACTGGGAATCTACAATTAGATAGTTTACTATAAAAGATCAAAATGAATGTGGAATCATGATAAATGCATACAAAGCCAGAGGAAAATCCTAATAGGTGTCAAAAAAACTTCATAGAAGTTCCTTTCCCCTGCAGTTTTAATAGGTTCACTTGTTAGACAGTCTTAAAAAAATTGTCCTCATTATATAATCTCTTTTAAGAGGAAATACTAGGAATTCCTTACTCTTTACTTCAGAGTGATGTTAAAACAAAGGACAGGACATCATGAAAGACTACTAGAAGAACTGTTATTAGAGCAGGAATATAAAGAAAGAGAGGCACACGATGAAACATTTGAACAGCCTCAGATTTTTGTAAGGAGTGTGAAAAATCAGAGATACAATCCATTTAATGGAGATCAGATGACTATGTTAATTTTACAAGAGCCCACAGGCTCTGACAGATGTGCTTCTATAATTGAAGAAGTAACCATAGCTTTTCATTTCTAATTTTCTTTTGTCACATGTCATAGGATCAAACATCAACTTCATGATGTTAACAGCCCAGATAGAGATCATGGCTAAATTGCAAAGGAATTACATGAAAATCAGAATGTAAATTTTGGATATTAACATTAGTGTTTATCCTGTGAGATTAGCTTCAAAATAAATTCAAACACCATAGCGTAAGAGAACTTAAATTACAATGAATTTTACAATATAGATATTGTATATCACATATATAATCACATTAATTTTAATATGTTGAAATTGTAATCAGAAATAATTGGACTTTCAGTAGAAAAGTAAATGTAGTTGCTGAACCAAAAGGAAATTAACATTGATTACAAGTGGAATAAACTGTGCAGATTTGGAAGGTTCTGATTTATTGAGGTAGGAACTACTTCTAAGGCCATTAACATAAAGATTTAATTAATGTGTCATTATTTTTGCCAGATAATGCAATGAGTTAGAAGCCACTGAAAATATAATTTCATTTTGATAGGGAAAATCAATATGAAAATTGCAGGAGAAGCAATCTCAGAATACCAGACTGGACATTAATGAACTTAGCTATAGAAAACAATTAAGAAAGAACAAAAGTTCCTAACAAGCATCACAATTTCAAGCATGAAAAGCTGTTCTCTTTCACATTCTAATGATGAAATCTTTGTCTCTTGGAAAAAGTAACATGTCTAGGAAATATGTTTCTTACCTATTTGTCTGTTTCTGTGCTTCCCAGTCCCTCATACTCTCAAATACCTGACCTTTATGCAGTATCCAAAATCCTCTAGCATTTCTACTTACATGTTTCATCCTCTTTCTGTGCTTTGTCTGGTTTGTACCATGATTCAGACAGCATTTAATAAACTTAAAACGTCTCTGCATAGTATGATACTGCCCTAAAGGCAACCCACTGCCTTTGTAAAAGTGACCATAGGAGGGTGATGTATTGGGATCATTTTGTGCTACTTTACTACACAAGTATAGATTAATATTCTGTAAACTAGACAAGGATGAAAAAAGGCCTTACTGGATAAGGACTCTCAAATATAGGTTAATTCCTGATTTGAAAAACTGTTCTGACTTTATGCCTCAGTGAAAGTGGAATACTTCCTGTGCTGATTGAAGACCTCAAGGATAAAATCCATTCATGATTTTGTAGCTCTCAAAATGTTTCTGAGGACTCTGTAAGCAGCTAGATAAATAGGAAGAGAAAGATTGATTTTTCTCTATTTGTATTCTGTAGACACAAACATAAAAAATTCTTACCCTCTCTGCTTTCCCATTAACTTCAAAATACTAGAGATTTTGTAAGCAACACTCTTGCTTGCCTTGAGTGAAAATCCTGCCACAATGCTCCCATCCCTTGGTGAATTTTGAATGTTCCTTTTATCACACGTGAATCCTTTAGAAGATAAACTAATCATTCTCTTCCTATTATCTAACCCTTTCTACAGTAAGTGGTGTCTTTTAATTCACTTAGCAGTGAAAGAGAATGTACAAGATATGATAGTGAAACATTTTGAGGCTCAGCAGATGAGATGTGAAGGGTCTCCTCCTCATTCCTGATGCCTGTGTTCAGAGAACATTGGCAGTCCAACAGTGCAGCCTCTTTTCTTTCACCACCAGAAAGGGAGCAGCCCTTTCCTGTGGGGCTTCCTGGGTAAGAATTCAGAAATTGAAGCAGTCTGTCATGTTGTCCACTGGACTCCCCAGGCTCCTAAGTGAGACATATTTGAAAACAAATTTCTTTGTCAGATGAAAAGAAATCTTGTCTTGAAGTGCTGCTGCTCTTGAAGGGAACTCTAAACTTCTAGAAGCTGTCATTTTGCAGGGTTCATTATCAGCCTCATTGCTATTCAACAGGGAGTTTGGGACAGCAAAAGGAAAGCTGAGGCTCTGTAGGAGTAGGCAAGTCAGTGTATTGTGCATAGATCCTCTTTTCTGTGTGTAACATTATCAGTACTGTAAGAAAAGCTGCTGAGTATAGCCATGTCATTGCACATGCTGAGGTCTTTCAAGTGTGTTTTATCAGATGGTCTCTGTCTCAGGGCACAAAGAGCATATGTTAGGATTACAGAAGATATTTCTCTTCATCCAAACAGTAAACAAAAAACAAAAGCAAACAATAACTCCAAAACCAAAAACAAACAAACAAACCAACCCAGAAAAGTAAAGCAACCAAGTGAATAAACAACATCCCTAACCTGACAGCCAGAAAAAAGCATTCTAGTTCTTTCTTCTCCATTCAGTTTTTGTGTCCGTTTACCAAAATGCTTAAGTTATCTAAACCTAGATATCTCCTGTTTTCCCTCACTTTATTATTGTAGCTAAAAGCAATTTATATGGAAACAAGTAGTTCAAATATAAACCCTGCAACTGGAACTCACCTAAATAGTATAAAAATTTTTCTGAGATGCAGTTTTTATTTATTTTGAATCTTTCTCCTTTCTTTCTGCATTGTAAGGCTATGATTTCCCTATTTCCCTCCTTTAGCATCATAACACCAGTGGTGAAATGGAAGGGTAGTGGATTAAAACATAATAAACAATTCGTTATTTAGAGAATGTGTTTTTTAAATCTATAATTTTTCCTTAATTGTGGGATTATTACACTAGTTCCATTGAGTCTCATGGAAAAAAAGCACTTTAGATTCAAGGTGGTAACAACCAGTGGGTTATTGAGGCTCTTCTTTAAGAGTTTTATGAACATATGCAGCTCAGAAGTTACAATTGGCTTCTGCTCCACAGTCAGTCAGAGGTATGAAACAAAAGATTCTGAGATGGCCAGGGAACTGTTAGAATAGCTTGACCTGGCTTTTGTGGCAGTGCAGTTCTGAGTCCCAGGATGTGACCAGTGTTACAGAATGGCAATTGTCTGAGGTGCCCCCTTACTGACTGCTTTTACAGTGCAACCAAGTGGGTTATGGGGATATTTCAGGTCGAATTCATGCCCTTACCCCAGTGTACAGCTGAGGCAGACACACAAATATCTGAAGGTAATTGCTCAGCTACAGCAGCCAAATGCCACCTCCATACAAAATTGTTGATTTATGTCACACAAAGGCAGCATGGAAAGCAAGCACCTGGGTCAAGTGTGCTTTTCAATTTTTTTTCCTTTACTTTCTTCCTGCATTCAGTCACAAGAAATGATACAGAGCCAGCCTGAAGGGTGGAACTGAATGCTTGTGGGAAGATTGTCAATTTTAAAGCAGACTCAGGTGTAGATGTAATGGCCATATCAGAAAAGAAGCTTCACTCCCCTCACAGCTGAACCAACTCTGGCTGCTCCAAATAATCCTAGAGGCAGCATAAACACAAAGAGCAAAGTGTGTCTTTAGTACTTGGGCTTGGGAGACTTTAAACTGCTATTTTCCTTCACCAGAACACTTACTACTTTCTTGATGAAAAGAATGGAAGAAAAAATTTAAAGGGTGCATTGAACTCATCTTTTATGTACACACTGTCACTTTTTATAACATTGAAACTATTAACTTCATGAAATTTCCTTTCTCACACTTTTCAAATAGCTTCCAGCATAACACAGTGTTGGACCAGCTACACTCAGCATCTTGTATGATCAGACCCTGATGTGTCAGGAAACTTGAAATGTGTAACAGAATTGTTCTGTGTTAGAGGCACAGTAACATCTGCTGTCACACTGTGAGGAGGAGTGTAAAAACCCAGACATGTGAGAACCTCAACAAACTCTTCAGAAGGTGGAAAAAACCTTTTATAAGTTTCTAACTGTGGAATAAAAGATTCTCTTGAAGCAGAGGTAAGGATAGTCTAGCTACCTTCCTAACAAATCAGCACCCTTGTCATCCTCTAGTAAGGCTGAGGCATTGCCATTGAAACATCCCTGTCTGCCCCAAGGATTTAATTGATTACTGAAGAGGTACTGCAGTGACTTGATGTTAGGCTGCTCTGCTCATCAAACCTGACAGGACAGGATTTGAAAGGGAAGGGTAGATAAAAATTCTTGGTTATCTGTTGTACGAATGCATTCATTTAATAAATGACCTATATTTTAAAGTTCACCTAAGTTTCTTAATTTTTATTTTAAATATAACTGTCTACATGTTAAAAAACTAAAAGCTGTGAAGCCAGAGTAGTTCTTTGTATTTATGTTATGCATAAGTTAAACTTTTTGCCAAGTGGAGAACGTGAAGGTGTATGCTTTACCTCCCAAGTATTTTCATATCCATAGGATAGTGTGATCATCTGATTTATGGCTGTAACATTACATAATATGAATGTATGTTCCAAGACTTCAGAAAATGTTGATTTTTTTCTTTCATATATGGAATATTGAACACTCAAATTCTTCCTAATGTTCCTTCAACTATAAACAATGCTACTTTTAATTAAAACAGTATATTAAGGATAAAACTGAGGATATAGAGATCAGATATGATTTCCTTTCTATAGCTGTCTTCCAGGCATAATTACTAGGATTTTGTGAGGAAAGAATTAAATGGAAAGAAGGGTTTAGTTTTATTATAAATGTGAATCACATCATTAGGAGATAATACTATATTATTTTTCTGAATTGACAATGAACAAGATCACCTTAACAGGCTTCTTTTGATGCAGTATTTAAAATAATAAGAGAAGGGTGTGTTAGGAATAAAATAGAACCACAGGTGGTGTTTTGGTTTCCCTGTCCCACACTTCAAATACTGAGAATAAATTAATGGGTAAAATATTCTACCTGAAGTTCAGAAAATACTTTATTAATTGCTAAAATATTTAATTTCCTGGTTTAAGCCTGAATTGGAAACTTCAAATCATAACTCAAATATCTCAAAACAGCAAGGTTTTAAGTTAAATGTTAACCATTGTTTAATTGTGACTTTGCTTTTAAGTAGCAGTAATACTGAGACAGCTAAGACTTTCAAATTCCAGCATTAATGAATAGATTTAATGAACCTTTTTCTCTGGTTTATTGAGGACATTTTTCCATTCTCAGGCTCAGGGTTTACTTTTTTGTTGACATGTACACGGCTCCATCACCTGGAGAGCACACGTGGGTGGGTGTCACAGCCTCACCATGCTGGGGAAGGTCTCAGCCCCAGCAGGGCTCTGCTGCTTTGGCAAAACCTCCTCTATGTGCTCCTGCACAAAAGGCTGGGGCTAATTTCAGAAGTCAGACAAATGACAGGCAGGGGAGCACGCTGTCCTCCCTGCTGTGCCAGCGTGGCTCTGATTCACAGGGAGAACAGATGACTTTGCTGAGCTGGGAGGAAAATAAAAGTGGCAGAGCTGATCAGTGGCATGAGAGAGTTGCAATGCATCAACTGCAAAAGCATCAGTGCTGTATGTTCTGTGGCCTTCACCTTTGACTGCAAGCTACCTGCCTGTCTCCTGATAGGGCTGGAAAATTGGGATTCTTGCCTTCTGCAGGAATTAGGGTCAGCTGAGCTCAGAGCAGTGGCTGGCATTGTCTGCCCCATGAACTGTCAGTGCAGACAGTGGAGATCTAACTGATCGCCTCCTTGAAAAAGCCTGGTGATCAAAAAAACCTGTACAACAAAGTCCTGATTCAGAATTCTTTGTTTGGGAGCTAAAGAGTTGACACTATGCCAGTAGTTTGACTAGACTAGGTCTCATTAAAGTGATTATTGTCATGTAATGATTAGGGTCAATTACATTTGCAGGCACTCTGAGCTGTCTAGCTGCTGCTTGGATATAGAAGAACTTGTACAAAGCTAAGCCTTGCTTAATGAAAATGTAGAGTTCAAAGTTGTGTATAGAGGAATAAAAAGGGCATTTATGCAAGAGGCAATAAATTAAAAGAGCTGAGAAGATGTGAAGATAGATGAAAATAAGTATGTGAATTGCTTCTGAAAAAACAATAAGGTATGGTTGCATCTATATCAATTGTAACAACACAATTTATGTTTTGAAAATTCCAGTCATATTTATTTTCATCTAGTTGTATATCTTTTTCTAGTATGAAATATTACATGTTTTTTCTCAACTGTTCCCTGTAATAAGACATTTGCTATGGTATTACAAGATAATAATAACTTTCTCTGACAATGCATCTCTCTCATTCTCCATGTTTTATGGGTGTTTTATTTGCCCTTTAATATTTTTGACAGGTGGGTTGAGATCAGAATAGCAAATCTGCATAATTCAAATAAGAAGGTCATGTCCTGATCCCCAGAGGGATTGTCCTGCTTGAGCTGCATAGATATTTGAAAAACTATCCCATCAAGTTGGTGGAAGGACTGAAGGACTTGAACAATGCATAGCCATTTCTTTTTCACCTGTCCAGTGCGGAAAACTTTAAAATATGCAATAACATAGTGGTGTGTTGTACTTATGTATTTGTGTATAGGCAGCAAATTAGCCAGGGAGGGAGGAAGTCAAGGCTTTGATCCTAAAGAAATAGGAAGAATGTTGAAACTAAAATGTTCCTGACTATTTAAATATGTATTATTACCAGGGTAAAAAGTAAAAAAAAATATTTCCTTAATTTTGTGAAGAAGGAGGAGATGATGACAGGCTGAAGATGGGATTGGCCAAATACAAGAACATCATCTGGCAGATACATTTACACTGAACACAAGTTCACTGCTGAGCTTCTTTGCAGTTCACACTTAATGTCCAACATCTGGGTTAAGCCAGCTGTTCCAAGGCTCTTGGTGTCCACCACAGATGCTGCTGAATGGCAAAAACAAACTTGTAACTTGAGTGGATTAAAAAGCAGGTGCTACCTTTTCCTTAAACCCAGCAGTACCAGCTGTATGAATGCTTCCTTTTTGTGCTCCAAGTCAAGCAGGGATTTCCACAATTATTCAAGTAATTTAGGGTCATTCCAAAGTATTTCAGATTAGTGTTTGAAAGCACTGGTGGGTGTGCTGATTGCATGTTCCATTATTTTAATAGGTTGATTCATTTGCTGTTTGGTTACTTGTAGAGTTGTGTTGTACCAGTGATGGTAAGATATTGATGATTTCAAAATTCAGACAAAAATGTGTTTTGATGCTTTGTTTTGGTAAAAGCCTATTCTTCAATATATCTGGGGTTATACATACTTTTCTCTTTATAGTTTCTTTGAATATGTGTATAAATAATGAATTATCATTAATAAATTAGCAGGAGTTGACAAAAGAGAAAGTGCAAATGATGGATTTCTATGTAACCCATAGAGTGTAATTCTGGATCCATTGAAATAAATGGCAGAAGTCTGAATCTTAAATGGAAATGGTTTTATAAAAATGTATCATAATCTTAACTAGATATTAAACTAACATTGACTTAAGCCTTCAGTCACTGAGTTAAATTGAAATTAATGTGAGTGAGAATACAAAAAAATCTACTATTGAGAAAAAAGATTGCTTCAGTTGCAATTATTGATGTGGTCTCATGCATTTTATGGGTCATGCTTATGTAACACATTACCAGTAGAAATAGAAGTGATGGAATGGCCATCGAAGTTATTAGGGTGCTGTTTGTTTTATTGCTCTGAGTAGATTGGTTGATTTCAGAATAACCCAAGTTAATGGAGCTGCTAGTGTAAGTACAGTGAGCATGATTTAGTCCTTGACACATACATATTTATGTATTGTTGTGTTGTGGGGCACTTCTTCACGCCATGATTATTCTATTAAGTCCTTGCATTCACTTGAATTTTTCACATGGTGTTTCTTATTCACAAAATGCTATCCAGGCCTTGCAAGACCTAATGAATTTTTAATTGTGAGCCAATGGTACAAACAACTCTGAAATCATCCATCATTAAATACATTTTACAAAGCAATTTTCTTTTGCTTACTTGAATCTTACCTCCTTCTTTCCATCTTATCATTTGCCTTCATTAAAATATAAGTTACTCAGCTTTTGAATGCCCTCTGTATTACCAAAATTCTGACTGAATGCTTATTTACACACAATCAAATCTCAAGTTGATTGCCATCTCTTTATGTGGCTGAAAAACCTTAGCATATATGAATATTACTGTTTTGACTCATTTGTCTTCATATTATTTTCTAGAAAAATGCACAGATATGTTATGTGAAAAAAAAATGGACTTGTTTCCTAGCACTGTTTAATTTAAAACAATAACAGATTTTTCTGTTTTGTTTTTGTTATTGAAAATATCTTTATATGTAAAAATATTTTTGGTGAGCAGTGGTGTTAGAGAAACCTGCACTTTTCTCTACTAATGTTCATTTTTTGCTACTGCTCAAGTAAGGTGTATGTGTATTGCATTTTATACCTCAGATGCTGGGCAGCATATGTGAACGTCAAAAGATTCTTCTTATATTTTGAAAAAACAATTAAAGCTGCCAAATTTGGACTTCAAGATCAACCTGTGCATTCATGGTAGGATTATAAAAGCAACTTATGAGAAATGAAACATATATTTCTGAAATTTTGGCAAAATGTAAATTAAAGAAAGAGAAGTAATTTTTTTTAAACCATGATACATAGCGCAGTGAAAAGTGATACTGTTAAGATGTAAGGAAGATTTACCAGTGGAAAATTATAGCTTTTCCATAAATGTCATTGATTTTTAAATCATTATATAGAACCCCTGCTCCAATGTCTGTTACTTCCTTAAGCCTTTTTCAAATAGGCAAGTGTGAGAATACAATTTATCTCTGTTAATCAGCCTTCCCAAATAAAAATATTAGTCTGTGTGTTCTTGGCATTGACAGAAAACAAAACATAATAATTTTGTTCTTTCAAGACTATCAGAAAATTTCATAACTAAAGCAGGGATAGAATTAGGAATTGCTTGATGTTTGAGAGAAAAACTGGTACCAACCATTATTTAATGAAGGCTATAATTCAGAGTTGCTCAGAACAACAAAATAAGAGTAAAGGAATGCAGTTATTTCCTTTTTTATGTGAGCCGTGGTGTTTCTGATTTGTTGGAATGACAGTACAAAATCCTTTTTCAGCTCAAAGTGCATGGTCTCATAATATTGACTGAGAATAGATTAAGGTGCCTGTAAAACACATCAGCAATTTGGCTTTCCTGAATTGTTATAGAAATTGTGTGAAATAAATGATCCATTAATATTTGGGGGGCTAAATTGTAGAGTAACATGATGGGGTGTAGAAACTTTTGGGTGAAGGCTTTTGTTGTAGCCCATATTCCCCTTTCAGGTCTGTCTGGTGCAATTCTATGGTATAACAGGGAGGATATGGAATTCAAAAATCCTGCTTTGGAATACATTTGTGTAAACAGTTAAGGGAGTTCAGCAGAGGACCTCAGTGCCTGAAGGGACATTTCCTGTGCGTACCTAGCCAGAAGGATGGCTGTTCTACAAGGCTTTGTCAGTCTTTCAAGGGAGAATCCTCATATGTTCTCAGCTGGGTAGAATCTTTGACAGAAAACAAGGGCACAATATGGATTTATACATAAAAAATATATTTGTTTGTGCAAGACTGGGGAATAATTTCTAATATGAATGATAACTGCTTATTTAGACATTCTCCTTCTTTACTTAGACTAACTGCAAGATCTTCCAAGTTTCAGTCTAAACCCAAGATTCAGTTGGATTTCCAGCTCCAGAGATTCACTGAGGTCTATCTCCTCTTTGTGGGCAGCTCTTATATCCTTGGATATTCTTATATCTGACAATCTTGCCATGTACTATGACAAGTTCAAAATATCTTTTTTTCTTCCATGTTCATGAGTCCACACAGAGAAAGGTTTTTATGTGCTGTTCAAAATAATTGAAAAAGAAGACCTCTCCAATTTACAATGTTGTCTGAATCTGATTTTGAAAATATCAGCCCTTGAAAAACATAATTCTCTCTTTTCACAAAATTGGTAACTCACTCAATGAAAATTCTAAATGACTTAAAATCTTTTGTGAGCAAAGGGACTTGCCCATAGAATAGTAGTATTGATTTCATCCCCTTTGTTCTCACTAGAGATTACCTTTTATAGCATATGTTACATATATATATATATAGAGAGAGAGATATTTTGGTGGAAATCCACTGAAGTAAGTGGGGTTTTGACTTTTAAATCAGTGTTTGAAATATCTACTCTGTACCTAGAAACTTCACTATGGAAATGGCCAGTGGGCTCTTGCTTAATTAAGTCAGCAAGATTCATAAGAGCAGAAACAGGGTTAATTTATAAAACCTCTTAACTATTGTCTTTCTCTTGAGGAAATACTTTAGACTGGACCATGCCCTTGTGATTGTACAGTAGTGAGAGCTACAGTATTACATTGAGAAAACCCTCTTTTACTTTATATAACATTTAAAACCACTTTCTGTAGATATAAAGGTGTAGCTGAAATTCACTTAAGGTTGAAATATACTGTCCTTTGAAATGTGTCTTCAGCGTTTTTGACTAGCTGTAACATTTAATTTTATTTTTAAGGACATAAAAGAATGGTATTTTTCAAATACTTGAAGTATAGGGGAAAAACTGGGAATGGTTTCCTTTGCAGAAAACTTCAGGCTTCTCATTTAGCCTTTTAGAAAGGGCAGCATTATGGAAACTCAAGATAAAAATAACAAAGAACAGTAGGAATTATCTACCAGAAGGTAAAGAGGGGGATATACTCAGCTTCATACTCTATACTAAATGAAGTGATTATTTGTTTTCTCTCTAAATAGGAAAATGTATTCTGGAGAAAAAGCAACATTTTAATATATTAGGTAAAAATTTGATTGACATTCTGTAAAATTTGAGGAACAGTAACAAAACACTATAAATTACACATTTTTGCCCTGCCCAGGAATTAATACAAAATTCAGGTTTTATATTGGCGCTTTAAAAATATTTATATAAGTTATTTGGATGAGGAGTCTGAAATGAAGGCGAACAAAATAAAAAGCTCCAAAGAGAAAAGTTGATTGCATAACAGCATGAGTAAGTATCTCAATATTATGCAAATAATATTTGCTGTAGGTGACTACAGAATAATTATTCTAGTGCTAAAGTTGGTGATGACAACTGTATTTTTCATGAATCTGACTTCAAACCTTGGCTCTTGGGGCTGACCTTGTGTAAGTGGTAACTAGTGACACAAAAAATTTCACCATTAGGTAAATGTTCTGCTATGGAGGGACTCTAAGGCAATAAATTGTGCCAACACACATCCATGTCAGGGATTCTGTGAATTAATGCACTGCTTCAGTAATTTAACAACATGGATAAAGGTCCATCTGTGAAAAATGATGACAACATGAACAAAATCTAAACAACAAGGAGTGTTGCACAAATAATTTGTGGTAGTGCGAGTCTCAAAGAAGTATAATCATTTTATTGCAGAAAAGTCTGTGTTGCAAATTCTAATAGAAAGAGAAATGAAGCTGTAGTAGACACATGAAGATTCAGCAGGTGGAAGCCATGATATGCCAAGGGATATTTTTCTTGTTTTCAGAACGCCCACACTCCTAGTAACTGATATTAATGTTACATTTCTGTATGCAGAAAAAAATTGTCCTCGGAAGGATTTGTCTGAAAATTTGTTGCCTCTCTGCTGTCTTTTCTGATATTACTTACATGCAATATTTTGAAAATAAATAGTCTGTGTGACAGAACATGAAATTTTCAGTGTACTAGTAATATGTAGCAGTATCACAATGAAAGTAATGGTTTGATGTCACCATGTTATTAAACTTCAATTTAGTTCTTCAAAGTTAAAGAATGCTAAAACTCTCCGCATATTTAAAACTAGAGCAAAAATACCTTATTGATGAACAGCATTGGTGTATTAGTTCTTTTCATCAAATTTAATGAAATGCAGAGAACTTCAAATAATTAATTTTCTTGCATTTAAATCACCCATATAATTTTTATTATTAATATTTTGTGGTTTCAGAAATTATATTTTGTAACACAGCAATATTAATAGATTTCTTCATCTAGACTAAATGAATGTTTATGCTAGATAGTTCCATTTAGCAAAACTCTAAAATCTCAGAACTAACTATTCTTTTCTTTTTTATAGTCTAAAATATGTAATATTACATATTAAAATATGTAATATGTAATATACCCTGGCTTGGATTTATATGGCTTAGTGAACACCTATTTTTCTCCACAGGTTTGCAGCTTTTTAAGGATGCACTCCAGCCATGCAGTTCCTCTTGAGCCTCAATTTATGACTTTGGAGAGAACTGCAGAGATGTTGTTTAGGGATGGATTTCCAGATGCACCTTTTCCTTTGTTTTTTCTCTAGATATGTGGAACCAGTCCTGTGAAACGCTGTGTGTTTCTTAATTTCAGTGGGAATAGACAGTTCAATACAGAATCCAAGCAGGGTCCTAAAACAATGGATGGAGAAAAAAAACCTCAGATTAATCCAGAGGTCCTGTGACTTGTGTGCATGAGCCAAGTGTTCTAAAAGTAAAAGCAGAAAAATACACAGCTTTACAGGTAACACCAGGTTTTTCCCAGTTGGCTGAATTATCAAGGTTCCTTTTACCCAAGTGTAGTGTTTCTACTTACCTCAGTATGTTGGTACGGATAAACTATGTTTTTCCTTATTTATAGCAGTATTCACTATTGTCCCAGTGCTGTCTCAAAATGGCTCAAGTGGACTACACTGTATAAAAAAAAATATATTTTTGTATGCTTAATTTTATCTTAATTTTTATCCATATTAAATTAAAACAAAGCAAACATCTGAAAAAAAGTAACAATAATGACTTAAAATATTAAAATATTTATTTTAGTGACCACTGGTCCACATGAAGGACCTTCATGAATCTTTTTAGGTTTCTGAGGGAGATTTACTTTGTTGTTTTCCTGTACATGTTTCTTTTAAAAGGTGCATGCTGTGTGCCAGGAGTGGAGAATGACAATATTTCTTCCAGTGTATTTTAAAACCCTGAGAAAGTTTCTGTTGTTTTGTTTTCCAGATGCTTGAAGAATCTTCTGTTAGTCAATCTGGGTACAAGACTAGGTAGGGTCTTGGGACTGAAAATTAGTTTTGATTATGTACTCAAAGTAATGTTGTGACACAGGGCTGGTGATTGTTTAGTATTTGTTATTGTATGGAAAAAGATAACCCTCATCAGTGAACTGATGAACAGGATAATTCAAGGAAGAATTGACATTGAGGCAAAAATGGTGAAATGTTCTTCAATAGAACTATAACCACATGAGAGAATTTTGGGGAATGGATAAAAGTCATTTGGCCCATCCAGACATATTCTTTTTAGTAGACTGTTTCCCCAGGGATGATATCTAATTGTTTCTTGAATAACACTGGTGCTATTTGCCTCTGCAACTTTGCCTGCAGGCTATTCTAAGTATTTATTATTCTCTGCATGAAAAGGTGCTTTCTGATAAATATGCTGAATTTTTTTTTAATTTCCAGTTAAGTTCACTTCTCCTATGGAAATAATTGGCATGATCTGTGGCAGTTAAGAATTTACATGCTTCAAAAGAGACAGTTCTACCCTGTCCTTAAAATTAGATGCCCAGATTTATAATCTAAGTAAGTACAACTGCACATCAAATGGTGGCAGGGAAGATTCCACATCAGAATTAGCCTTATTTCCCTGAATGCACTTTACTGATGTTGTTGATGCTAGGTCCCCCATAGACCAAAAACCTGTCCAGTACAGAACATCTGATGACACTTGATGTCTTTTTTTAACATCAGCTAAAGGGAAGACAAATGCAAGATGTACTTTAAACTTATTTTGACAGGCAGAAAAGTGAGAGGCAATAGCTGGGGACATGACAGCAAGAGTTCACTAACTCCTCCTTTGTTCTTTTTTCAAAACCATTCGGTCTTGCGTTAGTTTTGGGAGATATAAAAGATAAATCAGATTGTCTACACTGCCTAACTTTTAACAGTATCAAACCTGGGTTGCTGGTCTTAAAGGAGGGGTGCCTAATCTTCCTGAATCTTTGCAGTTTTTGCCCAGCACTGGCCAGAGAAGACAAGCAGCTGATTAGGCAATTCAGCCACAGTCCTATTCATGTGGGTTTTTTACTGTGTCAAGCTCCAGAAAAGCAGCCAAGATGGTGTTTAGCTGGGTGTAGGATAAACTACTGTACCAGCAACAGCATCCCAGTCTCCATGCCACATTTCTTTTTTGTCTGGAGACAGAGAAACCAAAGCTTCTTCCTATCTGTTTCCCATTCAACCACCCTGCCTTAGTTCCATCCACAACAGTTCTTTACTTGCAGACTCCTTATTTCAGATGGTCCAAGTCTGCAACTCCTCAACAAAAACAAGAAAATTCAGTTTTTCTCCCACTTCTGAGAAACTTCTTGAACCTTCCTGCTGAGAATAGACAGAGAACACCATATCATCTCCTATGGCAGACCCTGCTAGCACTCTCCCTCCAGCAGCTTGGGTTTCAGATGACTTCAGGGTCTGTGATATCAACACCTCTAGACACTTGACAGCCAGGTTTCATATGATGACGAGCTGCACATGTTTTAGGAAAGAAAAACTGACTGCCATCACTTAAGCACTAAGGTATTGCTGTGAACAGATTATGTGGAAAACTTTATAGAAATGCAGCAAGTGCCTCCACCCTGGCTCTGAGCCATAGACACTGACCCTCTGTGGAAGGTCTATAAACCAAGTCCTACTACTCATGGACAGAGTTGTGTAAAGGGGGCAAACAGGTGTCAAAATAGCAATAAAACATGTTTATTTAGAGACTTTAAGAAATGCCAGGCTTTAGGGAGGACTTTGACATTTCTAGGACTTCGTCTTTAGAGCAGAATGAACACTTTACTCCCTTGCTTTCTGCTGGATAAACAGCACTTAAAACAAGGTCTTCAATTTGTAGAAAAACAAACAAGTAAGAAAAAATCATGACCAGTTTCCAGTCCTGAAGGAAAATTCCTTCCCTGACTATGAATGCTTCTATTAAGTAGTTTTCCAACGTGCTTTCAAGATAAGACAGCTTCTAGCTATTCTGAATAACCATTTCATTGAAGTGATTTCAGACACACAAAATCTCTGTGAGACTTTTATCCCTCACTGAACAACAAGAACAGCCATGATAATTATTTCAAATCATCGTTACATGGGAAGAACAGAGATCTATTAATATATCCATGGCAGAATTTGTGCTGTCTTAAATCATCCATTTAGCCTAGAATGCTCTGCAATATTGCAAAACATCCTTGTAATGTACTGGTCACAAGATATTCATCTGAGCAGTGTGAGTCTTGCATAGCAGTGCCTATTTCTGATTGTGGGAAGCTGACCCTCCTTCATTGCCAGTAATGAATGTGGGCATGGGTTAGAGTTTATGTCAGAACATGTCTGTAGAACAAACTAATTACAGATTATAATGGCATCGACTTTAATTTATGCTGCCATCACAGCATTATGCTTGATGGGAAGATCCCTTCTAGCTTAAAACTAAGGGGGATGATGGACAATCTTAACCAGGGTCTTGAGGTTAACACAGAAGTTGAGTTGCACCACAATCTTCTTTCCCCACCCATATTAAGATCTAGGGAGGCCCAAGGACAAGGTAGTGTAGAGATAGCTTGTCAGAGCTTTCTCAGTGAAACCATTATCACTAGGTGTGTATCACACTGGTTTAAAAAGAGAGAAAAAATGGATATTATAGAACTCTGTTCCTTTTTTTTTTAATTGTAAAGTAATGTGAGATAGCAAGAGTAATTATTTTTTCCAGCTCGTGAAACTCAATGAAATTAAATTTGTAGAAATTTCTTTACTATTGAAAGAAAGAAAGAATTATGAAAAATATAGAATGGATAAATGTGTGGAGTGCATTCCAGCAGAGATTAAATACTCAATGTGATTTTTAAACTTATTTTATTAGGCTTCAAGTTAGCAGAGATTGCTTTATAAAAACCTGTATGAAGCTGATTTTGTCTAAGGTCTAAATTAGTATCATAGCACGAGACACATGGTTTTAGTTTATAACTATATTTTCAAGATATCTCTATTTTTGCCTAGGAGAGGGTAACTGAATTTCAGTAAATCAGTGTTTCACATATATCTAGAGGCCATGTTTTAACTGGATATGCATTCTGTTTAGCCATATTAATGAGGTTTGCTTTCACAGGTGTAAAACAAGGTCAGTTATGCTAATAAACCCAGGAATTATTCCCCTCTGAAGACCAAAACACTGCCAGAAGCAAAGAAATTGATAAGACTTAGCCAGAAATTGTATGTGACATGTTTTTTTGCATCCTGAAGTGATGCATTGAACTTACTTGTTCTTCTTGAAGTCTAAATATTTAGTCTCTTAATTCACTTAAATGCAATTTCTTATTTTCTTAAATTTGACTTTGTTTTGAGCTAAAGTTAAAAGGGAGATGCTTTTTCAAGACAAGATTCTTTTCAGTTTATTTGAGAGAATTGTGATTTTACTGTTTTTAATGACTGCTTTGTTTTGTAAAATACATTTATGTTCACACATCACAAGGATTTGTAATAAGTTACCTCATTTAAAGTAATGTTTAATTTTGTATCCATTTACCTTCAGGAGGGGTGGAACAACTAGTGCAGATTTCAGTCTGCCTAAAATAATTTTCTCTGCTGGATGGAGCAGATTATTACAAGGTAATTTAAAATATATATAGGAAGTAGGGAAAAGTTGTTTACAGCAAATGCATTTGTTAACCCTCTGATAATTGCCTACAGTGTTTTGAAGATGTAAACAGAAATATGCCATATGAATTTATGCATGAATTTTATCTAAGAATATCTCAGACTTGTCCTAATAACTAGAAGTACGTTTTCTAAAGCAAATTGTTATCTGGGAATAAATTGCATGTTGGCTTCATCCTTCCTCTCACAATCACTTGTATATCACCCATTGCTTGCTCTTTCTGCTTTTCTTTTTTTTTTTTTTTTTTTTTTTTTTTTTTTTTTTTTTTTTTTTTTTTTTTTTTTTTTTTTTTTTTTTTTTTTTTTTTTTTTTGTGAGCAAACACATTTAACAGCTGTGGAAACAAACAGGGCATACTTGGCAAAAGTAGGGACCAGATGCCAAGCTCTGCAATGCTTGTTCTCTCAGCATCAGGCGGGGCTGCTGCTAACTCCTTGGTGTCACCTCTGCTGGCTCCTTCTCCAGTTTCGCTGCTGGCAGGCAGCAGAAGGTGCATCTGGAGATGTTGTCGATGTCCTGCAGCTGTGGGGCAGTCTTGGCTCCTGTGTCCGTATTTCTCTTTTATATTTAAATGTTATTTTTGCATGAAATAACATTAATTACTCAAACATAACTAGTATTTCAGTGTTCACGGAGAGAGGGGAGAAAAATAACATTATTTTCTGTAGAAGTAGGTGTTTTTCTGTAATTAATTAGTCTTGAATTTAAGGGGGAATTAGGTTCCTCTTTAACGGGGGGCAAAAATATCAGTTGACACCTGGCTGATGTGCTCTGAGAACCTGTGGCATTTTGGTTAGCCTGTGTCTGGATATGTGATATGGGGTCATATCAGTGTATGGGGAAAGGAGGAGGTGAGTAGGATATGAGCTCTGTGGCCTCATTCACTGTTGGTTTTGCTTCAAGTTACGAGTCACCCTGGAGAGGTCTGGGGAGCAACTAATTCCAAATGCTATTAATAGCCTGTAAAATAAATCTGGCATCTCAGAGAGAGAATAAAAGAGGAAGCTGAAGGGAGAATACATTATCCTCCTCAACCAGTGGTAGGACACAAGGAAATGAAATGAAGTTGCTTCGGGGGAAGTTCAGATGGGACATTAGGGAAAGGTTCTTTGCTGGGAGGGTGGTGAGTCATTGAACAGGCTCCCTGGGAAAGTGGTCATGGTACCGAGCCTGCCTGAGTTCAGGAAGTGCCTGGACAACTCGTTTGGCCAAATGGTTTTGTTCTAGGCAGTTCTGTGAGGAGTAGGGAGTTGAGCTTTGTAATCCTAATGGGTCCATTCCAACTTGAGATACTCAATGGTCCTATGCCAGCTAGAGTGTGTTGGGGAGCATATCCTTGGCAAGGATGGACTTGGAACTCAGATAATGCTACTGTATGCTTTCTTATTTATAACAGCATGTAAATGGAAATGTAGACTTTATGGCTTTGGTGTAGTGCTATAATATTCTACTGTTGTGTGATTAATACTAGGTCTTATTTGGATGCTAATAATCCTTTCTACCCAGTGTTTGTTCTGACTGGAAGTCTCTTTTTGTTCCAGAATTTACTTTTTGTTTTTCTATGTTTTCAGTGTTCGCATTGCTCTCTTGTTTGCAAATTAGCTTTTTACAGTTAATCCATGCTGCTGTGTGGCTGTTTGTCTTCCTGCCCACAACATCAACACCAGCCCAGACTTCACCCAGACTTCAGGCTTCCAAAATGTCATATCAGCTACTGACACGTGAGCAGATGTAAATTTCATGCCTCTCCTGAGCTGTGGTGGTGGTGGTAGGTTCTCTGGTCTACCACCAGGTGAAGCCTAAAATCTTGTCTTCCCTTCTTGTTTAGGAAAAATCTGGGACAAATCAGAGGAAGAAGGTGAATGTATAGAGTATGTTCTTCATGTGAGTGAGGGATGAGTATGTGTGCTAGGCTTTGAGATGGTCAATGAAGGGATCCAGCAGAAAAAAAAAAAGATATGTAGTGCTGGTTTTGAGGAGACTGAACAGACAGTGGGAATATCAGCATCTGATGACAAGGGGTGCTCCACAGCAGGAAGAATTTAGGGACCCTATCCTTGACTTCCCCTTCACATAGCAATTAATAACTGGAAATTAGTGTGATTACTGGTCCATACCTATCACAAAGATTTATCTGAGTCACAAGGCTTTGCATATTTGTTTGCACTGCCAATTTTCATTGTTGCAATGTTTCTTATATCTTGTTCCATTCCTTTTTGCAGTGAGAATGTGGTTATTTTTTCCATATGCAATTGTTTGAATTGTCAATTTTACTAAAATGCAGCACCATTTAAAATTAGAAATGGAAAAATGCTATTGCTTCATAGTTAACTTTGATGTGTATTAATGTTCTATCTTTTCCCAATAAAGCAGCATTGTTCTTTTCAGCAGATATTTCTAGTAATTTCAATGACTTATTTTGCCTAGCATTTTTTCTTATAGCCAGATAGTATAATATGAATTTACTTAGGCAGCACAATTTTGTAATTCATTGTTGAAGGTTTAGACCATCCTGCATATTTTTCCTGTAAAAGGGAAAACACATGGTTCTCATATAGTGTTTGACATGCATCAGCAAGCTACTAAAAAGCAAAGAAATGAGATGCTGTACAACTTAATGTATCCATTTGCTATCATTTTAGTAGTTTTAAGGTGTTGATTTACAGTGTATTTTCAACCAGGTTAGATCCGTAAACTTTTTCCTAGACTGGGGTAATAAGTAGAGGGACCAAGTCACCTGGGAGATAGAAACTTATTCAGAGTGGATGATTAAAGACCAAACAAACAAAATGCCACCTTACAATTTCTCTAAACTCCAAAGCTATGAACAATAATGAAAACTGTATTTGAAGTATATTCATTTATAACTTTTCCTTGAAGTAATTTCCATTTTAAAGTCTTATTCTTCCTTCACAACAGACGAGAAGATTGCCTCTAATTAAATAAATCCTCTACCTGAAATCAGAGGACATAGCTGGTACACATCTCACACAATTGTCATCCATTCCTTGCTCCTAGCCCATGATCAGCCACACATGGATAAATAAGGATTACAGAAACTGGTGCAAGCATCTGTTTTCCTCATGGCCTTACCTCATTCATTTTACTCACTCATCAAATATTAAAAAAAACTGTGAGATGAGACAAAAAAGTTTAAAATCTATCTTTGCCTGCTGCTTATGTGCCACCTAAAGAGGCATACTTGTTGATATGCCATATTCTGGCATGCTTTTCTTTTCAGCATAAAAAAAATATTAAAAATAATTATTAAATTTTGTATATAGACACAAATGAATTAAAATTGTCTATACCTCAACACTGACTTCTGTCAAGGTAAAGAGAAAATAATTTAGCCATCACTGAAAGGTATACAGCAATCATAAATCAGCTAACAGCCACATAATTTGGAAAAAAAAAATTATTGCCATTCTGAAGTTATTGACCCTGGAGGCACACAGATTTTAATTTGTCTTTGAAAATGCCTTTTCATTCTTTTAGAGTTCAAGGTTTGCATTCATCTTTTTATAGTTGGAGTTGTTACAGTGAACTTCAGGATTTGTACACCAGAATTTTTAATCACAATTCAAATAGTTCTCAATGAATGAAACATAAACACACATTTGCACATGAGGGAGAGAATACAAAAGAATTTTAAGAATTCTATTTCAAATATAAAATATGGTGAAACTGCAGTCCAGTGGTATCCCCTGTGTGCAAATGGATAACTTGTATATCAACTTATTAATTCTTGCATAGCTACTGAATTGTGTATAGCAACAAATGTTTCTAAGATGGGTGGAGAAATAAGAAGATACTGTAAACTTCTCGATATCTGTCCTTGTCATGACAGAAAACCTGTACACCACGGCAAACAGTCATGTAGCAATTTGCAAACAAGAATTGAAATTATCAAATGATTAAGAATTGAATGCTAAGGAATGGAAGCAGGAAGAGCAGATGTATTGGATGTGAATCCAGTCATATTTGAGAACTGGAAGCAATTAAGAAAACATCTCAGAAATTTTCTAACAGCAATAGAGCAAAACTCTGGCAGCTTATACAGATATGAACAGAAAGAGGTAAACTGTGCAGTGTAACCTTATTGAGCTTTTTCTTAGTAGGTTACTGCAATAAAGTTTCAAGTTTTGAAATCAGGATTCATACCTGGGAGGAATGGATAGCAGTTGGACAAAATCTTTTATTATACGTGAATGCTGTGTCTTTAGTATTTTCTTTACAAAAATGTCAACAGTTTAAGATGGAAAATTATTGCTTAAACCACTGTGATTATTTTCTGCGAGTGGAGCATCATCTGGACACTGAATGCTGCACAGTGGCTGCAGAGTCTGTCTCGTGTAATTTTTAGATCTATTGCTGCAGCACTCTGTATCTGGGTCACAGATGCTCTGGTCTATCACAGCACCCATGCCTTACCCAACTTAAACTGAGACCAGTGGACCACACTCCAGTTCTTCCAGCCACTCATCCTATTGTACTACACCTTGGTCCATGGAGTAAGAATGTGTCAAGTTCTGCTTCCTCTGTAATCTGTCTACTGGCCTCTCTTCCATGGGATTGCCATGGAGCAAAACACCATCAATTGAATGTGTATATGCATACAAATATTGTTTTCAAATTTCAGACAGATTTTTTTATGTCATTGTGAGGGTTGTCTGTGTAAAGGAGAGTGGAAGAAATATTTTTTTCATTTACATCACTTATCATTTTGGCAATAACTTGTGATAACTCTACTTGTGATCTTACAGTATTATCCACAGACAACAAATAAAATTAATTGTATTAATGACTTCCTA
>WBND01000382.1:685730-716341 GCA_013398595.1 Tychaedon coryphoeus | reverse complement strand
AGGTGCTAATATCAGATGACAGCTGAACCAGCTTTGGTGATAAATCTTTGTTGTGTCACACTCAGTGGGTTGTTAGGGGAAGCCTGGTGTTTAAATGACTGTTAAGTGATAAAAATCTAAAGGAAAAACTTCCTAGTTTATAAGATTTTGATAAGCCTGTTGCTACTT
Organism: Tychaedon coryphoeus; assembly: GCA_013398595.1. Classification (NCBI taxonomy): domain Eukaryota; kingdom Metazoa; phylum Chordata; class Aves; order Passeriformes; family Muscicapidae; genus Tychaedon; species Tychaedon coryphoeus. The sequence continues at coordinate 716,173 of WBND01000382.1, read as the reverse complement.
AACCTCCAAAATTAACACATACATACTTTTCAGTTTTCTTAACTTTTTTTGAGCTGATTTATTTAGAGGAATTTAGTGAAAATTTATAAGATTTAGCCTCTTGTTTGAATACTTACCTAATAAAAAATATGTAATGATGTTGAATTAATCTGTGTTTTAAAAAAAAAAAAAGAAAAATACTGTGCTGCTTAAAGACTTGGCCCAGGTACAGCAGAAATATTTTCTTTTACAATCCAACTGCTCAGAGGGATTATTTAATTCAAATTCACGGATGCTGAAATCTCTCATAATAACTCATTACATAATAGGATTACCTTAAAGGAGAGCTAGATGGCACAGTTGGTCAATACAGTATGATACATTATTGGAAGGTTAGCTTAAATCTGACCCTGGGACACAAATGCATCATGTTTGCTGGTCTGAATATAAGCCCAAGTAGATGTTTATGTTGCATACAATCTGGCATAACTTCATGCAGCTGGCAGAGTGCTCAGCAAAGACCTGAGACACAGTGAGCAGTTTTGGACAGAGGAACGTTGGCACAGCTGTTTGGAGAACCTGATTTAGCACATCTGAACAGTTCTTGGCTTTAGCCAATGGAGGTAGTTTTTCATTTCCCTGACTGCTAAAATTCACATAATAATTTAGTAGAAAATTAAGAGCAACAGTGCCACTGGAACTCATCTTCAGCTACTGTGTCTAGTTGTTATTCCTAATTATAATTGGGATAGAAAAACTGGCTTATATAAAATTTTGTAATAAAACACTCTGTTGCAAGATTCAAGTCAGGTATCTCTCAAAATTAGGAAATATGAAAAAATAGACCTCAAATAACAAGAACCATTTCTGAGTTTTTAGGACAGAATCTATAATTACAATAGTCAGTTGGTAAAATCTGTGCGACTTTGTGCTGGATGCAATCTAATTATGTTTTTCATCTCTGTTAGTAGCTCAATTAGTAGTTATTCTTGAATTAAGTTGTATGTATATTAAAATAAAGTACATTGTCTACGATAAAAATATGACATAAGTAAAAAGAATAGTTAGAATTACAAAAAATGTCAGATTTTCTTCTGTTGAAATGCGAAATGTTTTCATCTTTCCGTCTTGTCGTAAAAAGGAAAAGTTTGTATTGTTGCAGACTTCACACAAAAAAATTTCAGTGCTTTATTCTGACATTGTGCTACATCTTCTATAGGCTAATATGGGAATACTTTTTCATGCAGATTTCATGTCACTCTGAAAAATGCTGTTTGTTTGTGCTACATAAGTTAAAATTTCTTATTCTTGGTTTCTAATGCAAAGGTTGTATTATCATTTCCTAGAAGAGGAAATTCTAGTGGAGGAAATACCATAAATGAGGTATTTATGTCTCAGTCTGTTGCTCCACCTCAAGTACAATAAATATATATTATTTTGTGCCAAGACTGGCTCTAAGTTTCTAGTTTTTGCATTTAGAGTCCCAGAAATCAGATATGCTATTTTAGTCCTCGTCTCTATTCTCTGTATTGATTTTATTTAAAAACAGCAAAGTGATGATAGGCCTAATGTGTTACTATAAGGAAAAGTTCTAATAATTTATTTCCTAAATATTGAGAAATTGAATTTTCTCTGTAACTTCAATTTGCTTTAATTCCATATGTTGGCTTTGATAAAGTGTAACATTAATATATTTATCATTTCCACCATGGACATCTTTGCACAGTCTTTGTGTGAGCTAAGACAAGAGGTCTTTATAAAACCTGGGCAAGATTCTTTGGCTTGTAACATGTAGGTGAGATGATAGAGCTCTTTCACTATCTTAGAAAAAATGAAAGGAATAGAAATGTTTAAATACAACATCTTCTGTTAGATATGTCGCATTCATGGAATATATACTGGAAAAAATAAAGATTTCTTTACAGAAACTTGAAATTGTTAGTGATAAGATCCAGAGTGTCATTAATATTCACGTACTCTGCCATATCTTCAGCTACTCTTGAGTATGTGGTGCCTTTCACAAATCAAATGCCATTAGATATAAAAGGTTACAGAAAGTCTCTGTTGATAAAACCTCAGCTATCTATGAGTAAAAATCTAGAATGTCATACACTATATCTGATCATACTTTTACTCTCTAGCCCAAAAAAGTGTATTTTGTAATGGCCTTAATTGCTATGAATACAGAACTTGCTATCTTTGTATGGGAATCATTCAAACTTACTGATGACCATGAAAATCTTGAAATTCTCTAATATTGTTAAAATAAACTTACTAAGCAGTATGCTGTCTGAAAAGAACAAAAAGTAGTAATTTGAAATTAGTCAATTTTAGCAAAGGAAATACTGTAAAACTGGGCAGATTGAATTGTTCCTTATTACAAGAATTGTTCCTTATCTTTCAATAATGTTTCTTACAATGTTCTGGATATCTTATTAGAAATTTATTTTACCATTTAAGAGAAGTGCAGGTGGGTAAAATCACTCATTCAGAACTATTTTTCATCAAAACCAGATGGAAAGAGTCCCCTGTATTGTTTTGTGTTAACATTATCTGTATTGTGTGTTAGTATTATCTGTACAGAAAAGCATGTGTCTGATTTCATGTTTTACAGACTCGTTGAGAACGTTTGAGAGATGGTTAAAAATATTTTTCATTACCTCTTTACAATACGGCCTATATGTGAATTCCTCACCTGATGGGTGCTCCTGACCATTGCTGAATTGAAGACATAAAAACAAAATATTTAGACTGGACGTAAGGGAAAATGCTATACATAAGGCACAAAATTCCAAGTCATAAAGCCCTATTGATGTTCTTAATTTTAATCAATAGAAATCTCAAATTACAGTTACAGACCAATATGCTTTTTACTTTAGGTTGTACTAGAAAGTACTGAAGTATAATCAAGACTGTATTGTTTTCTTTACCTGAATACCTCATATTGTAGGCAGTGACTCATCTTTTGGTAGCCACAGAATTCCAATTATTTTCTGCAGCATGGAAGTTCTCCTGGGGTGTAAAACCCATGTAAAAAGATCATCCTCAAAATTCCATGTATTTTGTCTCAGATGAAAACGAGAGAAACAAAAAAAAAATTGCACTATCTCCCCCTTCATATTAATGAATGAAAATCTATGAACATATGGACTTAATGACTTATAGCAATCATACTTTTATGTATCTTTGAGCTTTTGCTGGAATGCATATCTATTTATTTTTTCTCAAGTGTTTTTGCTTTGTGTATACCACTGAAGTGCCTGTGACTCTATAGGCAACCAAGAAACATAGGAAACCCAACTTCAGGTTTCATGGTTTGGGTGGGGTTTTTTCATCTGTCTGTGTGGTTGGGGCTTTTTTCCTTAAAAAGTATAATTTAGTGTTTGTTTTAGCTGTCATATGCTATCATCTAGGAGATCCTGTTATTGCTTTGTTCTATTGACCCTATACAGTTTGTAATGCATGATAGGCAGTGTAAAATAGCAATGATTAAAAACAGTTGAAATACAAGACAGTTTTACAGTAACAGTAGTTGTGCAGATTTTTAGAAAATGCTGTCCATAATTATTGTAAATTTACTTTTGCTGGTTCTGAATTTTGAACCCTTGTTATGTTTTTGCAAAATAGCCCATAGTTATTGACTGATCAGTGGCTTGGTAGGTTCCTCATGGGTTGGGAACATGAGGGAGCAAGGATATGGCATTGATCAGACTGCAAGTCTGTGAGGCATCTTCCTGTGGCAGAGAGCAGGTACTGCACTGGAAAGTGCTAATACACAGACCATGGCATTCCCCCATCCCATTAAGCCTGAGGGAATGCCAGGGTTTAACATGTGGCTCTCCATGATGCACCACTTTTGTCAAATTCACTCTTCTCCCTCAGTTTTTTGTCCTTTTATTATTTTATTTTCTGTTCTCTTGCCTTGCCACCACCAGTCCTATCATCCTTCCTCCTGTTCAAACAGAAATCTTCCTTTTAGCTAGGGATGCTTTTCTCCCTTCTGTTTCTGCCTGCCCACAGTTGCTAATAACAGCTCCTTACTCTCTAGAGCAATCAGGCAGCAGAAGCACTCATCACTAAAAAACAGGCAAATCTTGGTATCAGCCTCTCCTTTTTTTTTCTTTTTCCTTTCTCTGCAGCAGTTGCCACCTGCCTTCACCTCTGCAGAAATCTGTGGATGTGCTGATATTCATCCAATGGAATGGACCAAAAAGAAGGAAAAACAGCAGCTTATGGATCAGTTTTCTAAAGTACTAAACTAGATGAAAAATTAGTATATTTTACCACATTTTATGATATTAATGAAGCATCTCAAATGCACATAAATATTCTATCTCTGTTCACTGTAGCTAAAATGTCTGGAGAAAGTATTAAAAATAAGGTTGACCTCGTCCTATATTAAATATAGAATAGTGGAATAGTGAATAAAGTGTTACCCTACGTATTTTGAATGAAAATACAATAAATATTCTAATTCATAAGGGAACAAATTCTCAGACTGAGAGAAGACAAAAATATTTAATTTTCTATGTAAGAACGTCTATGTAATATTCCAGAGAAAAGGTGAATAAGTGGAGTTTGCTTTTATTGCAAAGACAAGGTTTGGGTACTGTATGCTGAGCAGGAAAATCAAATAAGATGTTCTGTCAGGAAGACAAAAAATAAATAGCATTAGTTCTCTCGGCTGATTCTGAGCTATCAAAATATGTCCAGTCTAACATAGATGGCATTTAGTTATATCACAGATGAATATTTATTAATATCCTTCAGAGACTGAAAGGATGGCTTTTGTTTTACTAGACACTTGAAGAGATGATATTCAAAATGTTTCCTTTGTTTGGCATCAAAAAGTATTATGATCATTTTGGCAAACAGCACACAAACAAAGCTATCATGCAAGGTACTGTACTGACAGGCTTTGAGTTGGAAGATTCATGTTGAATGAACAAAACTTCAATTTGCCAGGTCTTTCAGTCAAATGTGGGACAGATGTTTTATAAATAGCACAATACATAACATAATACATGGTTTTAAAGATTTTCAATGAGGTCAGAGAAAAACCTATTTTGGGGTCAATTGGCAGGTGACAACAAGTAAAGTATAAATTAAATCTCAAAGCTGTTTTTCAAGACAAAAAACAGTGTGATTTTGATTTGGTAATTAATGGACAGTGTCAGTGAGGCAGTTGAATTAAGAAGCAGCAGCAATTATGCATTTTCACAAACAAGAGTGGATGCAACTTTAATTGTTCCTTCACAGTGTCTTTGTTGAATTTGTCAAGAGATACCAGAATAGGACAGGCTGTTCTTTATGAATGATACCCACATGGCATGACTCTCTTCTGGGAATGTGGAGGACCATCTGTATCAAGGTACCAGAATATCTTATGTCCTCTTTTATAGGGATGATTTATCATAAAAGATGATCCTGTTTGCATCTACACCTGGAGAGTCCTTTGCTTTACAGAAGCTCATGTTTGATGCAGTTCTTCAGGTGCAACGAGACAGTGAGTGAAGCAGATTTCTTTCAGAATTCTAGGTGTGAGAGATGAGCAAAGAGGGCAGGTGATGCTGTGCTGACTGCACCAGCCTGGTTTAGGTGAGGTGGTTTTCTAGCAGAGAGAGGCCTCAGACTATGCTGCCTGTGCAGTTGATAGTGCAGAGATAGCTCCCTTCCACCTGCTTTATCCCACTGTGCCTTCCAAGGGTCAGCAAAGGGTCTGAGCACAGGATAAACAGGCTGTCTGTACTCTTCAGTTCAAAAGCATAGGGCTGTGGTCCCTGTTGAACCAGGGATGATTTGTGCCAATATGGAAAATTAACTGGCTTTACTAGCAAATGCAAAAGAGAGGTGTTATACCAGCAATGTTAAAAGCAAAATTGACAAAACAGTGGAATAAAAGCCCTTGAAAAATGCCAGCAGGGCATGAAGAGGATAGAATATACAGAAGGAAGGAAAGAATTGTTTCTTTAAGTCAGATGATTTGTGCAATAGAGTCTCAGCATTCATTTATTGGGAAAGCAACTTTCTGTTTGATAAGAATACAAAGAATAACTTGAAAGCCTGAACTGGCTGGTGAGTGATGTACTTTGTTAGGCTTCAGCAGTAAAGCCTGAAAACTGCAACCTTTGTGTATTCTAATAACCCATTCATTTCCATGCTGCATTCTTCTGGCTACCAAACAATGACACCTAAAAATGTACATCACTGCTGGGCTCTAGTTCAGCAGCAGCTAGAAACAGAAGGATGGCTGGTTACAATACAGAGGGAGAATACCTGCAGGGGGTGACTTCTTGGTTGTCACTGAGGGGATGGCAGAAAATTTGGCAGCTGAAAAGAATGAGCACTGATTTTCTTTGTTACTTCAGGAGAAACAAAGCCCAAAATTCTCAGTAAGATGAAGCTTGTTATTCTGTTCCAATAAACACGCAGGGAAACAAGCAGAGAGGTAACATCCCAGTATAATAAGTCTGTAAGAATATATTAATAATACTAATTTTAACATATATATGTAGGTATTTATATGTAAGTTGTACTGATTATGGCCACATCTTGGCATTCACAGTCAGAAGATCTGGAACAGCATCCTTAGGATTTGTCTCATTTCATCCCATGCCTCATGATTAATATTCAGCAATATTTCTTATGGAATCTACTTAACTCATCACCCTTTATAGCACCCATTGTTTACAAGCTATTAGAAGAGCTATTAAGAGCTACTCTTGTGTGTCCATGTTCCCAAACTACAGTTATCTGTGTGTATGGATTGTTTCTCTAGATGTGCACTTGCAGAGCCAGTACAGAATACAGAGTGAGATGGGCACGTGGTGGAATGATTAATCTCTAAACTTTTTTCAAAATCATGCAGCTTCACACTTTGATCTTCTTGATTGTGATGATCTGATTATTAAAAGATGTCTCTTCCCAGATTAATGTGGAAACAAGACCATGTGCCAAAGTCGATAGTACAGTTTTTATTTAACAGTAAAACAGAGAGAGAGAGATTAAGTAGAAAGATGGTCACCACCACATGGATCCCCGTGGTGTCTTGCTGGCTCTTCTTCTTCTGCTATTCTTGGTGATGGGGGTGTCCAAGTGGTCTTCTGGCTACTTTTATACAGGCCTTTTGTATATATCCTGTACTTATCACAAGTATCCTCAGTGGAATTTTGTCCAGTGTGCTCATTCCAAACCTTCACCTTCATTTAGCACTGGAAATAATGCCTTCCTCTTTGTCATCTGCACCTGTTATGTCATTTAACTTATGGGAACTTCCTTCTTTGACAGTGTTTTGAGACACTCTTTAAGTCCTCATGATGGTTTAATAATCTGTCTCTGGATATAAAAATTTTTAGAAACATTAAAGAACCAGAAAATTTATAATATTCAGCACTTACTTTCCCACTGTAATCTTTATTGATCTTTAATTATTATTACATTTAATAATATTTGTTTTAGGCTGTGGCTTCCAAGCTTTTTTATTGCAGTCTTTTCTTTCCTTGTATTTCTATTTGCAACTAGAAATATAAATCAGTGAACAAGTAGCAGAATTGGGGATCTAATCTTCTAATGCTCTCATTTGAATTTGTAGAACTTCTAGAATGATTTGTTGTCATTAAGTTTTGCTGTTCAATTTACAGTGTAGTTAAATGAGCAAAATTCTCCTGTTTTAATAATATCCTTCAGCAATATGTTCTATCTGGGGAAAAAAAACAACAACAGCAAACCAACAAAAACCCCCACCCTAGATTATAAGTTTGAAACTGATGTTCTTTCTCTCAGTATGCATTCCTGAATTGTAAATCAGGGAGGACAGAAACTCCCAGTCTTCTCACTTTGTTCTAGTCAATATTAATGCTTGTTTTTATTATGCATTCATGTATTTTTCCTTTGTTGGAGGGAATGAAGTGCATTGCTGTATATTTTAAGGAGTCTTTTGTGTCTTTTCTTATTCCTCTCACTGTTCTTTAACTTCCTATACATTTTCTTCTCACCTCCTTGTTAATACTGAAAATTTTTGGCTGTTGAGCTGGGCAACTTGCTATTTCTGTCTTAGGGACTAACATATGGTTTTACATTGGGGTCTAGCATTTAATATTTTCTTTTTTTAGAAGCTCACCTGAAGATAAATTAATCTGAGTCAGTCTGAAGCCAATAATTTTCCAGATTTTTAAAGAAATCTACACTTTTTTTCTGGCCATTTTAGTATAAGCATAAAATTATATGAGTAAAAGTTGTTTGATGACTCTCACAAAGTACATAAGTATTAAAATTAATTGTAGTCATCCACAATCTAATTGCATGGTTCCATACTTGTTCCTTCTGGTTTTTGTTCTAGTATATATTAAATAAATTTCTAGAAAATAGAATTTCCTCAAAGGAAGGCCTACTCTCTTGAATGTTTGGGACAATTTTTGGACAATTAAAGATTACCTTCTTTAACCAAGGCCAAAGAAGATCGAGACTAGGATTCATGTAAATATCCTAGCCACTGGACTTCCATAAAGTGAGGGACAGAAAAGTAGATAGAGATGTAAGCTAGAAAAGGCTGTCACCTGAATATTGCTTCAGTACTTTTTATAAAATTTTAATTTTTTTGGAAACAAAATTAAATCACTTATTCTAACATTTCCCAGCGGAAGTTGAAAATGTTTGGATTTGGCATAACTACCAACTCATTTTTCAGAAAATTATTAACCCAAGTATGTTTTATCAATCTATTCTAGGCTAATGTAAAGTGCCTAACGTGTGTGTATTCATGTGTAAGTATGCTTTAAAAAAAAAGCTAGGAACTTTTCAGAAGCTCAACAGAACTTGCATGTTTTATCATTAATTCATGATGAAATTAATCGAAGGTTTATGTAGATATATATGGAAGGTACCTGCATATCCTTTTGCTATGTCACACTCGTGTCAGATTTGGTTCACCATGGAAATTGTTCTGATCAGTCTGCAATATTTTCTTTATAACAAGAAAACAACTGAATGGTTTCAAGTACAGATGAAAGAACAAGACTGGTCTAGTGCTGCTTTATGATCTGTGCTCGGAGTCTGTGTAATACATTCTTGACCTTTCAAGAAATGGTGTTTTTCTTTCAAATGTGGTTTCTCTTTTTATGAGTCTCCGTCTCTGTGGGTCGGGAGGACAGCGGTGGAGCACTGTGGCAAATTGAGCAGCACACAATGCCACTGTCCCTGCAATTGAATCAGAGTTGTTCAACATATCCCGTGTGCTGAAATAGCTGAGGAGTGTGTTTTGCTTCACATGGTAGAAAGCTGGATTTCCCCAGGGAAAGGCATGTCATATTTGTTCTTTTTCCAAGTGTATGTCATGATTGCAGTGAATATTAAGACATGCAAATAACCAATTTTATTGTCCAACTCGTTCTGTTTGTAAAACAGACTGCCATCAAAAACAGTTTCTCTGTGGATAGGAAAAGGTCAAAATACAAGATTATATTGGAACAGTTTTGCATATAGAAATACAAGACAGTGGAATGATGATAATGACTGTTAAAGAAATAACTGACAGACTTCAGAGAGCAATAAGAGAGAGTCACTGCTTTGGTTGCTGCTGCCATGGCATCTGTGGCTCATCAGCAAGCGAGTGTTAATGTTCAGATACTGCTTAGGTGTTTGCTTGTCAGTCTGTAGAGTATGTCAAATGATAATTTGGGAAAAAACCCATCAGAGTAGTTCCTTGGATGCACAAGTTAAGAATTTGAGGGAGCTTGTGAATAAGAATTGGAGCAAATAGTTATTCTGGTGAGTAAAGTGCAGCTGTGGAAGTTGAAATATAGTTTTCTTTTTCCTTATTCAGCAGAACTGGAATATTTTTGTTTCAGATGTGGAATTATTTTAAGTGATGGAAGCTAATTTCCTCTAGGTAAACATTAGAAAAATTGATCAGATGAGCTTCTGTTATTTGCCTTCAGTGCAAAGCATGATTTATATAAGGAAGGCTGGTGGGGGGTTTAAGTGTGTGTGATGACTTGTTCTCCTTAAATACCCATGAAGTTGCAAGTGAGAATATTGATTGTGATATTGATCAGCTCAGTGATGGTGATGAGACATCACTGTATTAATTATAAGGTCCTACATTTACTGAATAACTGTTCATTCCTCTCTCTTTCTCTCTTGTTACTTTTTTCTCATAGCTGTGCAATGTAGATGACTAAGAGTGTGTTTTATTTTGTGTCTTTATTTGTTCTTGTCCAGGTGTAATCATAACACTAAGAACAAATGAGAAATTGTGAATCCTCATCTAGTAGCCATTTCAAAGGGGAGTTGTTCTGGTTTTCTTTCCTCCATATAAAGTCCAAATGCACTTTGCTTCATAGGCAGTGAAAGGCAAGGAAACAGAGAGCAGGAAGAAATGAAAGTAATGTTTCCCTTATTCTCTGACATTTCTTCAAATAATTTTAATTTTTATTGTTATTCTATGACCCTCTGTGTTCCATAGGGTAATTTAATAGCCTGGCATACAAAAGAAAAGGGAAAAAAAGCTTTGATATCACAAAAATGGAGTAAGTGGCTGAATTACAACTAGTAGCTGTCAGAGGGGAAGAAAGATAACTTCTGAAACATTTTAGAATCTCATGTAGAAATACACTATGCTTGGAATGTCACTTTCATTTTGGCTGTTTCAATGGCTGCAGTACTTGAAAAAAAATCAGAATTCCAATCACATCCTAGGACTATTTCTCACTGTTTACTTTTGAGTTCACTTGTCCCACTGTGTCCAGCTGAATTATTCAAATTTGTGTTGAAGTCTACTGGACAAGTGACAGGAAGTTTATGAGCCTAGGGGAGACTTGTCCTAGAAATAAGATGGGCAGCGTGAGCAGCTCACTGTATCTTCAGGTCACATTATTTATTGATTTTATTTTAAATGTTGTTCTATAGAAATAACTTTACAAGGCTCACAAAAGATTTTCTTAGAGCTTGAATAGGCATCAATATGATACAAAAAAAGCAATACAACAGCAGCATGTCATCACTCTGCAAAGATATCACTACCAACAAACCTTTTAAAAAACCACTTAAGCTTAAAAACAGATGGGGGATGAATTACTGTTTTTATCCTTTCTTGGGAGACTGAGAAAGTAGCATCAGACAGTGAGAAGCAGCTGAGGAGATGGAAAACTGAAATTAGCTTACTTTGTTACTGTTTGACTGAGTACTGCACCTCTTTTTTAAAACTTTTTTTCCACTTTTTTGAACTTGTAAGTGCTCTGTTAAGGATATGGAGACAGTGAGCATGGCTATTACCTTCCTGAGGCACTGAGATCTCTGAGGGCTATTGCTGGAGAATCTTGTTGGAGTTAGAAGACATCTCCAACTTTTCATCCTTGCCCTTTGTGGAAGTTACCTTCTCTATAGTACAGCTGTAGTAAAGCTGACAGAAGAGGATGTTTACCTCTGCTGCTTTTTTCAAGTGGCTCAGTAAAGACACTGGCCTTTGAACTGGTATGACTGAAGAATGAATAAATGAATGAATGAAGAATGGTCCTTTTTACTTACTCTGGCATGTCAAGAAAACAGATGAAAATTGAGAAGCTGGAGAACTACTAGTTTTTGAATGCTCATGGCTGTGGGCTTCAGGGTTAAGAGTCCATGCCTTTGAGCTTGATAAACTGTACAATTAATAAATTCATTTGAAGCTGGGAGCTTTACTGGGTCCTCTACTGACATGATGTTAGGCAGGCTAGAAACTAGAGTCATCTCCCCCAGTCATGGATTTGAGCTGATAGGAAAAATATAGCCACTCATATAAGGCAAGTAAATAAAACAAAACTTCCTGAGCTGCTTTCTTGATATTCAGCTCTAGAAATACATGTAATGGAGTTGTGCATCTTATGTTTGGTATAGTGCTAGACTAATAAAAAGAGTAGATTTCCCTTCATATCAGTCCAGAGAGGAGTAATCTGAATCAGGACTTTTCTCACACAAATCTGCACCAATCCAACCCCTTTTTGCAAATGAGTACCATAACAATAGGCCTAAGTGTTGATATGATACTGGTATGCCTTGCTATAAATTATATCTTATTATGTGGTTATCCAATGTTCTCTCAGTATGAATTGTGAAATGTCCTGTTTGGGGCTTGGGGGTAAATGGGATTTGCTTCATTTTAGTTGCTTTTTTGTTTGGGTGTTTTTGACTTTTTGTAATTTTCTTGTATTGGCAAAGAAAAAATTAAAGCCAAACAAGTATTTCCTGCTTGCCAGCTGAAAAAGCACAGAGCATGGATACAGCATTGCTGTCCAAACTGATCAGAAATTGAGGATTGTAGTGGTAATCTTAGAACTGAGAAAAATTCTTATTTAAATCTGTCCTTAGCAAGCTTCATACATTATACATTCAAATATATGTATTTACATGAACACAAAATTGAGATGAATGTACAGGTGGTATGCTCCAAGAAAGAGTCAGAAAAAGAGATTAAGGTTAAATGTGTATTTAAAAGTAGAGTTTTAAAAATGCTTGCTTTTCTTAAATGCAAATTCAGATGTTTTGAAAAGTTAAATAGGATTCAGTTGTTTGAGGATTACTTTGTGTATGACTTGGATTTAAATCACAGGGCATTTCAGATCAGCTACTCTGTTCAAAGCAGCTTCTGTTAAAGGATTTATACATAATATTGCTTCCAGGGTATTAGTATTGGAAGTCTTCTAGCTGATTTTGAAGTGAAATGTAGATTTTACATTGTCCTTGTCTGATGTGTATTTTTTTGAGCAATCTTGATCTGCTGTTTAAAGGTATTAACTGATTCAAAATCATTGACGTTGTTTAGAGGATTTTAAATAGAGGAATACAGAGTTAAGCTATGTGAAACCATGGTTTCCAGTTAACTGTAAAAGTGTAAAAATAAAGTCTCTAGAGTAACAAAAAGTTCTTAGAATCATGCATTCAGTAATTCAGATGCTGAAGGAACACACAGCTGATATTTCACTAAGAGTAATATGAATATCTTGGATTATCATTATGTAGCATTTCCCCAACAGGATGAAAAGAACATAGAGTACTTATGAGGGAAAAGGAGAAAAAAAAAAATAGAAGATTTTGGTAAGCTTTTTAAGAAAATGAAATATGCCTACAGTATTTCACCCACAAACAGATGGCCAAACATAACAAACCAATAGTATGTAAATATCAGTGTTAAGAAGATCTGTTGCAGTGCATGAAAAATTACTGGTTTCTTGGCTGCTACCTTCATACAGACTAAACCTTCACACAGAAGAGTAGGATATATGTTATTTTTTTCACAGAAACAGATGTAGGCTCAAAGTTGCCATCTTCATTTAAAAGTCCATTTTTTTAAAGAGCACAATGCAGAATCAACAGATGCCCTTTAGAACTTGTAAATTTGGTGAAAGAAATACTCAGAGCTCATAAGTCTGAAGATGCAGGCAGTGAAAGGAAATGTTCTGTTTTCACAAGGCCTGTAGGTCCCTTGCACCCACATAAGTCTGTGTGAGAGAATTTGTGATGGAAACTTGAAAATTGGAGCAGAGTTGTTGCAGCAGCCAGGCTGTGATAAAGTGAATTTCTAGTTCTGTGTCACACAATCATCAGAACACTGGCACTAAAATGTGTCTTCCTGTTTAAATTAACAAGAAAAGCAATGATCCAGATTGCATCTTAGTGTGCTGCTCCTGGAAGCACAATTTATTAACTACCACCAAGACCTAAAGTCTTTTTCCAGGTGGGCTGCAAATAGCATCTCTAGTATTTGAAGATTAAAGTATGATAAGGGTGTTTGCTCTTTCAAACTGCAATAATGGGGGAATTTGTTTTAATTTTAGAAAAGGTCTGCACAAGTGACTCAACTTGTGACCTCAGACAATTGATTTAAAATCTCCCTCTAACAATGGCTTGTCTTCTCTGGTTACTCCCCTTGTCTAGTAAAGCATTTTGAGTTCCTTGGATTAGGAACTTTTGTCTGGCCTCGGCTCTGTACAGCATTGTGAAAAGCAGAACACAAACATTACAAAATATGGAATGGGCAGAGATCCCAGTTTTAAACTGAGATTCTTCTGCCCATTATTTTAGAAGAATCAGAAAAATGAACTAGAGTTTTCTGAAAATTATTAGATATGATGAAGTGAATATCGATCATTTGTAGTCTAAATGATTAGTCATGAAATAAAAGTGCTTAAACAAGCTATTTCTTTAAGAAAACTACCCATTTCAAAAGGTTACTTTTTGTACAGTTAATCAAAATATGTTTTAAAATATGATCTAAAATAAAATTACAAAAATAGCATATATTTTTGAGATAAAAGTCTCTTTTAATGTTTTCCCCTATTGCTCTTTGTTACTAATACAATAAGATTTTCTGGAGCCCTTAATTATTATTCCTGTTTTTATCAGGATCAGGGAAATAATTCTCTGGTTTGAGATTTTCAGGAAGTACTAATTGTAATATATCTTTTCTCAAAGAAGACTAAGACAGCCCAAATATCCTTGCATCTCACCATTTTCAAAATATATTTTCCTGGTATTGTACATCTTCAAATCTTTAGCAATAACATGTGGCAACATGCTTTTGGGAATTTGCATGTAGTTGACTATATTTGACTATAGCTGTCTACAGTCATGCCTTTGTAAAAAGCAAGTTTAGAAAATTTGTTTGCTGTTATGTTATTATATCAGTGATGTGGATTACTTCAGGAATATTGTGACCAAATAGGATTGAAGACCTTCTGCACTTGAAAGTTTAGGAAACAGATGTGAATGTTATGTGTTAAAAACATTCTTTATCTTACTCTATTGCTATGTGATGATTGTTAGGAAAGATGGGTTATGTCCCTGGTCACCACAGAGCAGAGATCAGTGCCTGCCCCTCCTATTCCCCTCATAAGAAGGTTGGAACTGCAGGGAAGTCTCCTCTCAGTTTCCTCCAGGCTGAACAGAGAAAGTGCTCCTTCTTTAGATGCTGTCTAAGGGAAAATTATGTTTTGGTGCTATCAGTTAATTATTCAGGAATCCTATATAAAAAGATACTGGGGCAGAGTACAGGTACTTCTGGACAGGTCACAAAAAGAAGGATTATCTCCAAGCATAAGAAAGTGGCATGGTTTCCAAAGAGAATGCTGGTTCCTGAAATTGTAACGAAATGTTCTTTGTGTTTCCTTCCTCCTCTCCCCAAGAAATCGTGTCTTTTATGGAGGCAATGCATCCTGGAATTCTGTTATGTCAGTATTCCCTCTCTTAATCCTAAACCATTTTATCTAGCATGGAAGTACCACAGAAGGATGTGAGTCAGTAAAAGTTTTCTGGGTTTCTGATGTAAACAGAAGAGGAACACAATGTATGAAAATATTGTTCTGAAATAGACTCTGAAGGACTTTCAAATTTGTCAGTATTAGTATGTCAGAGCAAAGCGACAAGTTATATGCATTTATAATTTTGTCTCAGTTTCGGTATCAAATTGTTAAATCTGATTCATTTCTTTTGTTCCTTCAGCTCTGCTCTCACTCTGGGTAAGGTGTTCCCTCCATTCTTTTCTCATACTTTGCCAACTTTTCCTTGCAGAGAGCTGAAAATGTGTTATAGATCATTAACATGACTAATCTCAAAGTACTTTTACAATAAACTTTGCTAGCTCTAGCAAGATAGACCATTTCCCTCTCTGTGTTCTGAAATTATGGAAGTAAGCTCTGAATTCTGTTGCTCTCAAAACTTCTCCTATTGCTGCCTCTCCATTTGGCTTTCCTGTGTGAAATTTGTGTTAACTCTAATACGACCACAGCCTGGTAGCAGAAATTGTTTTGTCTATCTGAGTGTTATCACCTGGGTTACATGAGAAAAAGCAAAGCTGGTGGTGGGAAAATTGAACTAACAACACAATCATCAGTTTTGTAATGAAATTAATTGATAATGTTTACATTGAAAGTTCAAAGTATAGAAAATACAATGCCAGTCTGGTTACATTAATATGAAGAGAAACAGAGAAACATTATTATAATAACAATTTATCACTTGTACAATTTAATAAGGAACATTTTCTGGTGACAAGCTGGTTAATAAGAGCAGGCAGTCAGAACTGAATATGCCTAGGGAGCAAATGATAGTTTTTATTCCTATGGGTTTAGTTTAAAATTGTCTAGGTTTTCTGCAAATGGGAAAATGAGAAATCATCCAGTGGTAATTGTGAAAAATTTCCCTCTCCTGGTTTTTTTAACCACTTAATCAATTTCTTATTGCAGGATTCATTTACAACTTTCTCAGTTTTGAATTAGATGAGCAATTATTTAGGTTTTTTTCTTAACAGAGTTTGGCTTCTGGATTTTTTTTCTTGCAATTTTTACTTTCTGTATTCATCTTTTCCCATTCCCCTCTCTTTTTTTAGTTTTTTGAAAGTCAAAAATCTATCTTTGTTGCATGGTATATACTATCAATATATTTTCTATTTACTCCTGCTCACCTTTTTGGTGTCCCAGCACGATTCCTCATGAGTATCTTCTGTCATATGGAAATACCCACGCTAACTGACAGCTGATCTCAGCAAAACACAGCTTAACATCAAATCGTGCATGTTAATGGAAAGGAATTTATGGTGTTCTCTTACCAATGAATACTATTAGGGAGTCAGAAAATGCCATAGGACAATCTCAGTACTGAACTTGCTAGAAATTTTTGCCAGAGTAGCCTATAAGATGTTTAATTTTTCAAATGAGTTGCTCTTTGGATTCTTTACTTAGAAGCTGGTTTCATGTTTTCCTGGAAGGACTCAGTTTTCAGCTGTTAGCAGTTATTATCCAGCTGAATTACAATAACACACAAAACGTGAGTGGCACATTGCAACCATAAAATGATGCATCTTTTGCTCAGAGGCTTTGTGTTCCATATCACTGATTCAGTGGAGTTATGCCATCTGAAGGTTTGGCCCCCAGTAGCACACAATATTCCATTTCCAGGGACCATTACTCAAATAGAATAACCCAATCACACTACAGGCCAAATGTCTGCTGCTCCAAGCTTTGGTACAGGAACTTCCCTTCTCTAATTTTTGTGATAGAAAACAAAAGTACAGGTGAGTAAGTAGTATAAAATTTATGTGGTATTTCTTTTTTCCCTCTTCTAGAAGTAATTTGAGGTCCTGTGGAAGTAAGATGTGACTTTCAAAATGGAGAATGATTTTGCTTATTTGAACTTCCCCTGTTAAAATTTTTAATTTTAGTGGCAGCTGTTAGGATGTTGGATTTAAATGTACTGAGGGCTAGACTTGGGCCAGAACTTAAACACTGACATGTAAGCAGCCAGAAACCCCTGGCTCCCTATTGCCTGAACTGTGATAGCTGCATGTGTCAGATTGTGTAGCAGAATTATTTCTAAAATTGCCTAATTTCTGTTAGTAATAGTACCAGAAAATGATATGTAAGTGAGGATATGGAAAACTACTTATAGCAAAGTTGAAATAGAGGCTTTAGGAACTGCATTTGGCTTTGACAAGTCAAAACAAAGAAGAAAAATTTCCTCTATTTCAATTTATGTTTCATTAGCACAACCATAACAGTAATAGAAATGATAACAAGGTACAATTTTGATGACTTAGCATTCACACAGAAGCCATTAAGAAAATATTTTGTTGATATAAAAAACTTTCTGGGGCTTTATAGTGAAAGAAATGTGTTAGACATTATAGTGATGAAGATTGGCTGAAAATACAGTCCAAGTAAATTCTACTCCATTGTATCTGTGGGTAAAATTAGATAGGAATATAAGGGATTATTACATATAAAGAGGCTGCTGTTACTAATATATATTCAAAAAGTTGGGGATGACCTAAAATCCTAGTTTCAGGGATGACCTAAGCCCTGATGTTTCTGAAATGAGGAGTTACTGATGCCAAGTGTTTCTGTTCACAGGGAGAGCTCAGGTGGCTGCTTGTTCTCAAAGCCTTCTTTTCCACCTACTCTGACAATATCAATGCCTTGCTCAAGGAACTCCTTGTTCAGGTGCTCAGCCTGTGAGCCTGAGTCATTCACTGCCTCATGCCAGGCCACGCTGCTGAAACTGCAACATTGAAATTTAATTAGAGCTAATCCATGGAGTTGCAATCTGCGTGGCTTTGAGCATTTATGGAAAAGCAACAAAATGTGTCAAACCCAGGAGAAAATACCTTTCTTTCAGACTGCATGTGAGCGAGTGCATTTTCCCCATGAATTATTATATTGGGAGACAGATGGTTTTTTAAGATCATTAGAATAATATTAAATTGGTAATACATTGACAAATAGTTTTTCTTTATGTATTTAGGATTAAATAGTGGAAGATGTTTAATTTAATTTTAATGTAGCCTTTGCTTTCCTCAAAGTGTGTACAGGATATTTTTTAGCTGTGTTGCCAAAATGAGTGGTTAAAAATGTGCTGAATTTTGTAATCTCTCTTTGAACTCATCTGACACTGATAACTTAGAAAGCTTATGGAGTCTCAGGATGGTAAGAAGTGAGAAAATAAAATGGGCATTTTTAGGGGAATTTAGCCAAAGTGGCAATATACTGGGATGGAGTGAGTTGTCCATGTGTATCTCCTATCTTGCTTACTCTCTTCCCGAGCTGTCAGCTGGTTAAAGCACAAAATGGGAATATAGCTCCCTGATACCACAATGACAGTTTAAGTAGTACCTTTCCCTGACCATATCTGCTGTTGCCAAGTCCCTGAAAATTGCTTGCGGGAGTGTGAAGTGCATCAAATCAGATCAGGGAGCTGATTTAGATTAAAAATAAAGCCTCCTGCTCCTCACCTTTATTCTTTTATCCCATTTCATTCCCTGGCCCGGGCTGACAGCTCTGTGAGCACAGCACGGAGCAGAGGAGGGAGGCAGCAGGGACAAGGAGCAGGAGGTGGCTGCTGCTGGCCAGGATTTGTATTGAACACCTCTTCCTATGGAACTGTGGCCTGCCTGCATGCCCAAGGTCAGGATTGCCAGCAGCAGAGGGAGGGAAGTTGCTGGACACTTTAATATCTGTGCAGGCCAAATTTGTAAGGAATTGGGACCGGTCATACCTTGGGAAAGTGTCTGGAACCTATTGTATGAAACTATTTTAAACTTAACCTTCTTAGGAAATTTAAAACTTGTTTGAAGTAGATGCAGGAAGTAGCACTGAGTTAGGACTGAATTTTGCCATCTTTCCCAACTAATTAGGATTTTTGAAGTACGTTCTCTTGTTGCAAGAGCTCCTCAAGAATATACAAAGTAGATCTCCAGGGAGTTAAAACTTCCGCTGTTTTTCAAGTGACTCTTTTCCTGCAGCAGGGTGCGACCCTCTCTGATTTGATCAAGTTGGCCAAATCCTTCACAATTTTGCATCATGACTAATATATTTTGACAATACCTTGTGCTGTTGTAGAATTTACTTCTAATAAATATACGTGAGCTTCTCAACCTAGGAATCATCCATAAACCTATTATTGGCAACTTTAGAAGTAATAAAAGTTATCTGATAATTCAGGGAGGACATTTTAAGATTTTAAATCAATACACCAATGCAGATAGTGTGCTATGAATAATTTTTTGAATGCTACTTATTGTAAGTTCTTATAAATGGCCGTTGGGATTTAGTATGAATATGGATTTTTGTTTCCCTAGTAGTTCACTGCTGTTGCAATCTATGGTCCAAATTATTTGTACAAAATGATTTATCTGTAAATTGGGATAATTATGTATCCATGTTTATAGATCCATGTGTTTATAAATGCACATATATGCAGTCTTTATATATATATACACAAACTCACATATTTCATTATTATACTATTATCTGTGAGTGCAAAAGGCTTTGGAATGCAAATTTTAGATTAATTTTTAAACTGCATAAGTCTAAAAATTTTGAAAGAAACAGTGCCATATTTGTTAACTTGAATATGTTGCACAGTATTCAATTAAACACTTAACTTGCCTACTCATTGATCCCATGTATTTATGCAGAGCTGTGCTTACTTTTAAATTCAATTTCCTCAGGGAGAATACAAATATTTTTAATTTTGTTTTGTGAGCCATATGTTCAAGAGCCTCTACTAGTTTGCTGTTTCAACTTTCTTTGCCTTTTTCTGCCTTTACAACATTCTAGACATTCAGTAGTACAGTCTAAATAGAGCACTGTAAACATGCCACTAAAAAAAGTTTCTTGTGCAATGTAATTTTATTATGAACTCAACATTTATTTAGTTTTGTCCTAATATCCCCTCAGTTGCTCAGTTCTTCTCTGAAAAGCCATCCCTCTTTCTGTTTATTTTGTGAGTCAGCTTTTATAAATTTATTGCTCCTCAGTCCTTTTATCTTAGCTCCAGCATTGTGGGTTTGCTACAGGACTACTTTAGGGTGGCTTTTATTTTGCATTTTTAATGTGTTTCTGACCACCAGACCATAGTAAATGTGTCTTCATTGAATGATGGCTACATTTTTTTTCTTTTTGCAGTATTAAATTTGTCTCTCTCTTGTGGTCATCTACCCATTTTCATGACTCATCCCTCTTCTTCTGTTTGGTCTTGACAAGAAATTAGATCCTCCAGGGATCAGAGGAAGAGCAAGTGAGAACCCAGGAACAAATGGGCAGGAGAGGCCAGGAGCTAAAATGCTGCAGCCAGGCTGGATGAGGGTTTTCACCTGCTGGCTCTGGGGGAAGGCTGCAGTGTCTGCTCCAGGGAAAACAGCAAAGAGGTAAAAGGGGCCTCGTTTCATAAAAGTGACAAAAGGTGTAACTAAACCTGTGCAAGAAAAAAAGAAGAGACAGAATCTGACTTTATCTCCAGTGTATTTGTATGTGTGGTAATTTTCAGCTTGGGAAATAACCAAAATTACTTAATTGCATCATTAAATTTTGTCATCTGCAGATTTTAATTGATGCTTGATTATTAGAGTGAGATGTCCTGTGAACATTTTGAGTAGTAATTTGAAAACTTGAAGCACAGTTGCAATTCCAGTGATGTGAATCCTTTGCAGGATCGAGTTATAACATATTTGGATGCCATCTAAAAACTGTACTTCCTGTTTGCTACATAATTATGTTTCTGTAACCAATGGATTTCCTGTACCAGATTTTGAGGATTCTACTCTGAAACACTTGTTTTCTACTCTGAAACACAAATTTCCTTTCTGTTGAAGTGCTTTCCTGGCCTATAAACTTGACACACAGGATGAATTGTCTCCATTTCTTATGAACACTAAAGATCTAGTTTCCATCTTATTGGAATTTTTTGTCAGGTTCTAGCTGTGACAACATATTTTTATTCCAAACAATGGTTTACTCTGCCTTATCATTAGTCTTGGCATCTTGCTTACTGCAATCTCTCTCTCTTCTCCCACCCCCTATTACATGGTGTTTTAAATCTTCTAAGTGTTTCATGTATGTTATTTTTCTCAAGATTCAACTCAAACTTCCATGATATGCTGCTTATCTGTAAAGGTCAATACTGATTTGATATGTCTTGGCAAGCATTTTTGGCAGCATGAGGTAGGGGAACAGGATATCAAAATTCTTCGTCTTTGCATTGCAGAGTCCCTGTGGAGCAGCTGCATCAAATTTTTCACATTATTTATGACTGAAGCAAAAGTAACTTTCTGATTGTCCTCATTTTTTTGTGATTTGTCCCCTACTCAATGTCATGCTAGCTTCCCTCAAGAAGAAACATCTTGGGATCATTAGTTAGATGGAAGATCACATGCCTTTGTGTAATTATTTGAGATGGTTAGATATCATCTAACCATATAGGTAATTCAGTTGAACACTTTGAGCTAATTTAAATATAAAGTGCACTAAAAATCTCTACCCACTTCTGCACCAAAAAAATCACCACCTACATTTTAGCTGCTGCTATTGTGAACTCCTGGGATCACTTTGTGTTAAATTTAACTTTGAAATTGCTAACTTCTTTATAGTCTTTCTACTTCAGAGTCTTTTCTCATTTGATTATGACTTTTTGTTCCCTTCTAAAATAAGTTTTTATCGAGGTGGGGGTTTGTCTCTTTTTGCATGTAACAGATGATAGGAAAAGAGAAAATGGCCTCGGGTTGTACCAGGGGAGGTTTAGATTAGCTATTAGGTAAAATTTCTTCACCAAAAGGGTTTTTAAGCATCGGAGCAGGCTGTGCAGGGAAGTGGTTGAGTCACCATCCCTGGAGATGTTTAAAAGGGGTGTAGGTAGGGCACTTATGGACAGGGTTTAGTGATGAAGTTGGCAGTGATGGGTTTAACTGGATGACCTGAAAGGTCTTTTCTAACCAAAATGATTCTATGATTATCTAAATTTTCTCTGTAGTGTAGGAGAATGGCAGACTTTGTGGCTGCTAGTGGTGGTGGTAAATGGGTGGTAAATTCTATGCCTGAATAATATTGAGGTAGCTGAGAATTATGCCCCTTTGTCTAGAACAAAGATTTAATTTCTAGGCTTAGTCTGAATAAAAAAATAATGCAGTCCATGAGGAATTTAATGTCTGTTCTTGTTGATGTTAAAGGAGAAAAAAAACAAAACAGGGCAACCTGCAATCCCTATAATCAAGCCTTTTTTAAGAATGCAGGGATACAAACAAATAAGCAAATTATTAAGTATACATAATCAAGAATTACAGCCAATGTGAATTTTTTTTCCTCTTGAGTTGTTCCTCTGTTTCCTGGGATGTATGGTTTGCTTCTTTACTTTTTTTTTTGTTGTCAGGTCAGTGTCTTAATCTTTTTCATCCTAGGTTCATAGTTATTTTGAGCATCCTTCTACTTCTGTGAGATGGAAAACAATGACACTTTGTTAAACTCTGCCTTTTAAGAGGAATCATTATTACTGTCCTAAGTTGTGCTCTATTACCAAGTTTTCTAAGCACTTAGTGGCTCTGTACTAAGCACTTTGGAGGCCTAGTAAGCATAGGAATAATAATTATATTAAAGCTGAAATTACAGCTGGGGCCATGAAAAGGAAATCCATGCCTAAGTGCATTTTCATCCTTGTTTAAAGAAAATGAGTTTTGGGGAATTGGTTCTTAACATAATATTGTAGCATGAAAGTAAGTTATTTGGTGAAATATTTTCAGGTAATTGTTATGCCTTCTTAAAACACACTGAAAACATGAGATCAGTGCCATCTTAACTGGGCCTGTGGGATGAAACCCATCTTTTGTTGAAGAAATCTGGAAGCTGAGTAGGAACGGTCTAAAAAAAGACAAAAGTGAGAATGAAGATAACAGTGACATAGAAAACTATTTGTTTTAAATCACATAGTCAAATAATTACATAATTGAAGTGAAAACTAGAAATTTCATTAAAATAATTAGGGATTAGAGGTGATATTAAAAGATAATAAATTCAGACCAAATAGGGAGTATGTGGTCCAGAAACTGATCAGGGTTGTCACTGCTCAAGTGAAAGAACACTCTGTGCTGGCCTAGTGCACCACAACCCTTGTACCTGCCCCATTTTACTATTGCCATGTACCCTTATTGACTTTGGTTTTTTAGTGACCTCACATTCACATGATTCACATTCATGTTTTTCCCTTTCATATATCCAAACTGCTTGGCTGTAGGATTGGTTATGCATGGGGTAAAGTTTTAGAACCTGATTTTAGCTTCTCAAAGGTACAGAGGGAGATCACAGAGTAATTTCAACGCTGTATAATAACTAATAGCAACTAAATTTGCAAAATAAAATTCTAAAGAGAAATCTCCTTTGTAAACGTGAAAGGGAGAGCTGAATTTTTCCATTTTATACCTAAAACCAGATATCCAAGAAGCTACAGTAAGTATTATTTGTATTCATGCAGTTTTATTGCTTTAAAATATTATTTTTGCTATTAAGCTATTATATAGTGCTTTAGACAACTTCTCTGTTCCTGAAATTTAAGGGGTGCATTTAATTTGCTGAGTTTGTAGCATATATGATGCAATGACTTGAAATGTCTCTCATGTGTGCAAAGGGATTGCCAGATAATAGACTTTATGCTCCTGAACCTCATTTTCTTGAAGAAAAATTATTTACACTAATTCAAGAAAGACTAATGGGCCTGTAAAAATTAGTTGCTTTCAAAACAGTGCATTTATTGCCATAAATATCCCTGCTTTCTCCAGAAGCAGAGGAAAGCTCAAGGTCTTAGTTTTCTCCACAGAAAGTGTCTTGGCTGCAAAATTGCTCACATTACACACACAACACCCTAGACACGTTTTGTAGAACTATATAAAACCATTCTCATTATTTCAATTTATGGTGTAACTGGGTGCCAAAGCCTTTGAGCTTTGGCTCAATGTGAGCACAATGCAGGTTATGAAAGGACAGTATAAATGAAAAATACCTGACCATTACACAAAGGATACTGACACCATTGTGCTCTATCCAGTTGTTTACTGTGCAATAGTATGGAAAGTCTATTATACCAGTTTTATAGTTACAGTTGCTGTTTTGGGACATTCATCACATGGTCTTGAACAAACATGGGGAAATAACCAGTTGCCTGTTATATACTGTATTCTCAAGACAACAGCCCTTTTCCCATCTAGGGGAATGCATTTTCAAGCAATATTGATTTTTCTTTCATTCTTCTCTCCTCTCTCCATAAGAAGCCAGTTTGAGAATTATCTTTGGTCCTTTAACTTGTTTGTCTCTACATGGATTTGTTTAGTCTTTCTGTTCCTTTTTTTTTTTTTTTTTTTTTTAAACAACCTTGTATTCATTGAAGTTATATGCTGAACTGTGATCACCAAAATACAGGACTTTTGTGGGTCAGCCCCCTGCAGGATGTGTCATTTTTGGCTTCTGCCATCAGACAACTGCAGGGATCTGTAAAAAGTGTTGATTTGTTTTAAATGTTACTTAAAAGCTGTTAATCAGGCAAAAGCCTTCTGAATGAAAAGTTCTCACCAACAGGTCCTTGGTTTGATTTGTTTTCACTGATGTTCATCAGACAGATCCCAGTGAAAAACAAACTCAAATGGCTGCCACCATGAAATTGCCAATTAACAATACTATTTTTGGCTTTAAGGCAAGGAGGAAGAAACCTGGGTTTTTAAAGTCTCCTGTTTTTGTGCTTTGATGAAGACTCACGAGGATGGGTTCCCCATGCACAAAAAAGCACCAAGTTTAAAAATTCAAGAGGAGCTAGCAACCTGCCCTCAGCTGCCTTCTGTGCAAAGAGACCTTTGACCAAAGTATTGAAGCTCAGTCCCCTTGAAAATGTTTTGATATAACTCTGGCCTTTTCCAGGTAAGCGTGAAAGTCTTTTGAACAGTATTGCTGTAAATGTGATTTGTGAGGAGAGCAAACAGAGTTTTGAGCAACCTGTTTGACAGGTAGTGATTCATTTGAGGTTTGCTACTTATGTGTTTGAAACTTCTTCCTTTATCCCACTCTTTTTCAAATCTTTCTCACTTTAAATTTAGAAGAAATCATGCCTACATATATCCAATGTGAAAAAAAATATTTCTCTTTCTGCCAAGCATATTCACATAAATTTCACTTTTCTATGAGAATGATCTGTGTAGCTCAAGGCAAGTGTATGTCAAAATAGGATGGAGAAAATGTTTCTTCTAGGTCTCTGTTTTTTTCAGCTTTTGTTGTTCTTTTTATGGTTGTTATAAATTCTATCTTTATGATTTGAAGTTTACCTTCCAAAGAGGTTTATGAAACAAATACGTAAGAACTTAATAGGGTTAATTAGCAATCCAGTGATGGATTTAATAAAAAAAAATAATCCTATGTGGGGTTTCATTTAGCCTATAGACATGGCTTTTCTTATTTTTAGAGGCTTGTTTCATTATCATGTGTTTTGAAAAAATGCTCTGACCCCTACATCAAAAGCAAAAAGAGCTGTTGTGGGAACTTCATATGGGTATTCATAGGACAACCTATGATTTATGACTTATGTTTTGATGGTAGCCTTTTTAATTAGGAACATATTGCATCTGCTTAACATTGCTGCTGTTTTGTTGCAAAAGATTTTCTGTATCAATTAATCTAGTAATATCCCTGAGCAATCTGAAATTGTTGAAGAAGATGGAAATTGGCTGATGAATGTATTGGTCACTTCAAAGGCATGTTCAAATCTATCTTCTTGCTGTCCTAATGAATATGGAAGCCTGCCCAGTGTGTGATTGGATTTTAATGACTCCAAGGTCAGGGACTTTGTAAGGTGTGA
This sequence comes from Tychaedon coryphoeus, assembly GCA_013398595.1. NCBI lineage: Eukaryota > Metazoa > Chordata > Aves > Passeriformes > Muscicapidae > Tychaedon > Tychaedon coryphoeus. Next base: position 690,070 of record WBND01000382.1, on the reverse strand, counting down.
ATCTGCTTGCAAGGTCACTAGTGGCAAACAGTGCATGGATCTGAAAATAAACAAGGAGCTGCCAGGGATATTAAGTTTTTGTAGAAAAACCCTTGGGATGAAAAGGTTAATAGGTGATTGCATTGTAACTTGTTTTGAAACTCAAAACGAGCTGTAAATCTACATGCAGTATCCTACATTATACCTTGCATAAGAAACAGTGGTAATTTAAAATGTGGACAGTGTTTGATTGTAATAGTACCCTAGCTTATCAAAAGCTTGCATTTGCCACTATGCAAACTGGTCCACATAATCAACATATGCTCCAAATGCAGACCTTTTGGAGAAACAGGTGAAATTACCTGGTCTGAACTACCCATGAATTTGTAAGTACATTTCCTTCCCATAAAAAGCTCAAACTAGCAGCTCCCCATAGAAATTCAAGTGGCATGTACAGCATTTATACCCTTTATTAATTTGCTATTCTGTAGAGATTGTTCAAGCTACAGAAAAAATAATAGGGAATGAGTCTGAAAATACTAAGAAAGTTTATTAATTACTTGTCATAAGGTACTTGACTTCTGATAGAACAGCACAGAAATTACTCCTTCATGAGGAAAATACAAAAAAACAAAAACAAAACAGCCATGGGGAGGGATAAATTTGGAGGGCTGATGACATTTTTTTGCTCAGATAAAAATTTAATTTATTAGGAACAAAAACCCAGAGCTGTTGGACAATGTACCCTGCTGGTTTGGGGCAGTGAGTGGTTTCAGGCAAGTCCACAGCAGCTGCAGTTTCTCTCAAGCTGTTTGTACCAATGGGAGGTTTCATCTGATGGACATATTCAAATGACCACTTAACATATTAATTTAGAGTGGAACTCTACATAAATTATTTCCTGTCACTGGAAATAGGCTTAGTGACTAAAGAGATAGAAAAAAAATACCACAAATACCCCACAGCTATGGGGCAAAAAAGTTTTACTGAAGACTAAAGGTTCTGTAATTTTCTCTTTTTTTTTTTTTTTTTTTTTTTTTTAACAGAAAGTATGTGTATGTATGTGAGCATACAGATTTTTGTATATCCTCTACTTCACATCTGTGGATTTTATGTCTAAGTGGAAGCTGCTAACAGTGTTTTGGCCCATGTGATTCATGTTTACATGATTAATCCTATATCAGTAGTAAATAACCAAAATTTAGCTGCAAATTTAGTTTATTTGCCACAGAAATTCTACATTTAAAACAAGGATTTGGAGTCTTTGCTATAAATAGAAAAGATGTTATATACTTCTCAAAATAATGCTTAGTCTTCACATTTTTTATTGTGTAGCATAGCCAACAGTCATAAAAAAATAAAACAGAAGAATTTTGTCAAGATTTCCTCGGTTTTGAATTCACTGTAGTGTTTTATGGTGGGCCACTGCTTCACTGATTTCACTGTCCTGAATGCATAAGCTCAGGTTTCTATTTCCATCTGGTTTTAGAGTATAAGGGATGAGGAAAGGTGTTTTGTTTTCACTTGCTCTCTTATTGATTATCAAGAATCCCTTTTTCTTTCTGCACCCTGCCTGGCTACAAGAAAGAGAGAGCATTAACTGAGTTTTCCCTAAATATTTTGGGTTTATAATGGTTTGAAAACAAAAATTAATTCAGTTTCAATTTTCTATCTTTAAGATACATTGAAAATGTCAGCATTGGCATCGCAGGGGTTTGAAAAACAGTAAACTTGAAAGTAATAACCTGCTGCAGTTTTATAGTGGAAACAGTGAAACTTGTTAATAGGATGAATATAATAATATTATTATTACAAAGGAACCTGGAAGTTCCTTTGTTTAATGGCTAATTCTAATGATTAGAGTAACTCTGTATATTCTTAGTGCTGACAAGAATTCTTTCTATAATCTGTAATGTGTTTGTAGGAATATGAACTGAATCTACATTTTTGCAGCCACTTGATGCAGAGCTGCTGAAAGCATGGTTATGAAAAGCTTTTCTTTAAGGAAAAACCTTTATATACTAATGACTATAAGTTGTGATTCTATAATGTCAATTTTCAAACCGTGTGTCACATGTTAATAGCATTGTATATAGGAATTTTTAGCATCCAATCCTTTCTGTGTTGTTGCTGGTTTTAATTTTTGAGGTTCAAAACTACAGGCAAGTTTGTCAGCCTCTTCCAGACTGGCAGTTTCTGCTTTTGACCTCTGCATTGCCTCTTGCATAGACACACTGACAGTAAGTTTGGTGTCCAAGTCCCCTTCTGTTCTATTCTTGCACTCTCACTAAATTTTCTCACATTATAGATATGTTTCACTGTAGCTTTAATTTTAACTGATTTTAACAACCAATCACTCAAGACTGTCTCTTTTCACTGGTTTTCTATGCACTTTGTGATAAAGTGATATTTCTGAAATTCCAGCTGTTTAGTCAGCTTTGGTAAAACAAAATCTTGAGATTGGAAAAAATCTATCCACTACACTTTTGGATAATTTTCTGTTTCAACTTGTCTGATATTGAATTATGCAGTCATTCTTATTTAAATTCTGTGTTTTAAGGACACACATCAGAGCTCCATGAGTGGTTTAATTGAAGTGCTGAGTTATATTTTGGAATTCTATACCACCAAATCTGTGGCATGTAAAATGACAATCCTAGAAACAAATGACTTTTCTCATTAAAAATATCTGCTAATTTTCTGCAAATTGCGCTAATTGCTCATTCAACAGTAGTAATGCACACAGCTTGGTATAAGAGGAAGATCTCATCTTCAGTGGATTCTTGCCCCCTGTACAAACTCCAGTCACACACAGCAGAGCTGGAAACGGAGCCAATGAATCAAAGAAATCACTGGCATCTTTTATTCTATTTTTAGTGCCCTCCCCATTGCTAGTAGAGCTTTTGCTATGAAAACATACTGTTGTATTTTTTTCTGAAAATATGATGAGTAATTATTTTTTAAAGCACAGCCAAAAAGGAGAATAATCTAAGGGCATCCAATCCAGAGCCTGTTGGAGTGGGTAATTAACAAGCCACCACGAGACAGTTCTGCTTGCATGAGTGTTAAACATTTATGCCACTGACAAGTGATTGAGCTCTCTCCACCCCAGAGTGAGAATAAGAGGCCACCAGGTCCCTCCATCAAGAGAAGGCCCATAAAGTTAGTGTATCCCTGAGGAAACAGAGCAGCAAGGAAAAATTAAGAGAGCTTGGTTTTATAAAGGACTCCTGCTTCTTTTCTAATTTTCCTTTGATAGCTGAGCTCCCTTAAAAGCAATAACTGGTAAAGATGTGACAAAGAGTTGGGGGAAGAAGGCAGGTTATTTAGGGACTTTAAATTAGAATGCAGATGCGAGGAAGATTGACACATTAGGCACTGTGGAAAGCAGAATGCACTGCTGCTGAACTGTGTGACAGGGGAGGCTGTAAAACCTAAAATCAGCTGTGAGAAGAACAGAGGAACGGGATCAGTCCTGACTATGTGACTGAAGCATTCAGACCCTTCCCCAAAATCCTGTAATCTCTCTGCAGTTGTCAAGCCCTTCTCACCTCACACTTTTGGGGTGGTGTTATACTATCTGGTCTCAGCTGATTCCTGCTATGTTGCAGAAAAAAGGAGCTTCATTTTTCATTATGTCTGTAATGAGAGAGTTGTACTTGGCAATCACTGCTTTTATGATTATCTAAAAATCAAAATAATCAAAGGGTTACTTTGTATATGCAAGTGGCAAAACAGCAGTATTAGGAAATTATTGAAGGTAGCTACATCAAAAAGTCTCTTCATGTTGAATGTTCCACTGCTGTATGTATGACCTGCCTGTTTAAATTTGTAAAGTCTGAAGGAAAAATACTGTATTATCTATTTGTTTGGATCCCTGTGTAGTAAGTCATTTATTTTATTGTTGTTGTTGTGTTTGGGTATGTTTGGAACACAAGCTCAAAATATAAATCAAAGAACATCCTGCAAGCAGAATAGCTTGGGTGAAAAGACAAGTTTTCTCTGGTAGTGCTTCTGAGGGGTAGAAGACCTTTCCCTGCACCACTGGTTGTTTGGTGGCTGAATTAGCACTGCCATATGGGAGGTCTGGGCTCCACTTGCAGCCAATGCAACAATCATCTACTTGGCTGGTGAAATTATTCCCAGTGGCAGGTGGATATTGCTGGAGATTTTTATGGAACATTGCTTTTCTGCTTTATAACCAGAAAAGGCTTTTATTTTCCCTTACTTCCCCACCATCCCCATAAGGTTTTCACTAGAAATGGATCACAGTCCTGGGGGGAATGGGTGTGTTCTGTCTTCTGAAAGGTTCAGCAACCAAGGTTGGTATGATTTGGTCTTTGATAAGGGGGAAAAAAAAA
>WBND01000382.1:642348-673383 GCA_013398595.1 Tychaedon coryphoeus | reverse complement strand
TATATATATCTAGAGCTGTTTGTCTTTTATTAGATTAACTCGTAGTGTTGTGTTATGGGAAATGAATTTTGAAAAAAGAATGTCAGCATTTCCTTACATCTCCAAAAAGATAACTTTACATGACAAGGAAGAAAAGTTAAGAATATATGTACTCATAACCTGATAACAGTTTGTGTAGACAGATCTGACATAATATTCAGCAGATTGCTGTCAAGTTTGGGTACTGAGAGATTGTTTCTAGGCTCTGTATTTCTGTAGAGCATGTAGGACTGGATAGCCATGCTTCAGAGGATTTCTTTTCAAGGGCAGAATATAAGAATTCTTTGTGAGCAGTAAAGGCAAATACTGGTCATAGGTCAAAGCCTTAGAAATCAAGGTGATGACCTTCAAAAGGAGCTGCTTCTGCTGCAAATGAGCTGACACTTTATTCTCTATCTCATTAATAAGCTTTCAGTGTTCTTTCAGCCCTGATGTTGGAGAGAGAAGGCCATTAGCCATACAAATCAGCAATGCAGTGATCAGGGAGACAAGGCAGGTCACCCCCTTGCTCTGTGGTGGAAAACAGATTTTCTTTCAGCCCTCTTATCAAGCACTGGAAATTCCCCAGTAGATCCAATCCATGGCAAATTTATCTTGTGAATGGGAGATCCCATGACTTCTCATGATAGATGCCAGAGTTTCCTTAGTGTGGTGTGCTGGATTTATTTTGGGTAGAGTTAATTTTCTTCACAGTGGCTGGTAAGGGTGTGGCTGTGTTATAGATTTGTGCTGGAAGCAGGACTGATGACACAGAGATGTTTTCCTATTATTGCTGAGCAGGACTTATACAGAGCCAAGGCCTTTTCTGCTTCTAGTAGAGACCCACCAGTGAGTGGCTCTGGGGGGTTGGTTACTGGTTGGATTTAAACCAGGGCTCACAGGTAGATTATTTCAGTAGCTGTATTATTATTCATATTTTTATTAACATTCCTTGCCCTTCCTCATCCCTGTGGTAAAATCCCCATTGGATTATTATTAGTAAGATGGGAACAGACTCAGCTCCTTTAGATTTATAGAAAGAGAAAGCTGTAATCATTCCAAGTTCCATCAGCATTTTGAGATACAAGTTATTCATTGTTTTGTACACACAAGGTAATTTCACTGAATACTTGTTATAGTTTCTTAAGCTTGCTGCAACATTTCTGATGCTCAGGAGAAGGAGAACATGCAACCACTGCTGTATTTGAGATTCTCATAGACATGCAAAGCCTTGAAATACAGCTCCAAAACAGTGTAAATTCTGAAGTAGGAAGACCAGCTTAATTTTAATCTTTATTTTGCATCTCTTGATAATGTCAACATTTTCTAAATATTGCTCTTGTTAAAGCAGTTTAGTATTAAAAAACATATTTCATGGAACAAAATTCCTCTAGTTTAAATTTGGACTCTGTTGCCAATACAAATACACATGTATATATGTTAAGAAAATTTGCCTGGTTTTAATAATTTAAGTCTTCGCCAAGATTATCTTCACCAACTTTTAAGTTCCTAAGAGGTGTATTTATTGCTTATTTTTTCCTTATGTCTTTCCTCACTAAGCTTAGTAAGAAATGGCCTCCCAACCCCACCATGAGCATCAGTTGGAAACTATGAAAAAATGACACAAATTCACCTTCCTGTTGTGTCCCTTCACTCTGAAACACTGCAGAGTTTAAATTCTTCTGTCACTTTCTTTATTTTCTCTCTCACACTGTGGCTGTTCCTCTCCTGTTCTTGCTTTCAGTCTCTTTCTTTGGTTCCCCTGCTTCTCTATACTGTTAGGTTGCAAAAGTGTTGATCTTGTATTTGTGGATGTTTTTTCTGCATGGAATATTCTAAATCATAACAATTCAGCATGCTGGAAAAACACCAGTATTTTTTTTTTCTCAGTCAGTGGATCCAAAGCCCATTGTAATCAATGGACATAACACAGTATGATTCACTAGGATTAACTCTAGTATGAGTAGAAACTAGGGAACATAATTAAAAAGCATGACCATCCCATAAAAATTGATGATGACATTCCAAGTCTCTCTCCCTCTTTACTGGGGAGTGGTGGAGGTAAATTGCAAAAGTAGGCTTGCTTATTTGTCTTCTCTGAAAGGTGACACTTAAGATGACTTAAATGTTAAGGTGATGCCCAAGGGAACCTTTTTGTGTATAAAATCAAGGTTGGAGGAGCAAAAGCCAATGGAGTTTCAAATAATTCAAACAGATACTGAATGAGTTGGTTGTATCTCTTTCTCTCTGCTTTTAGTTTAAAAGATAGTGTGAATACTTCTGTCTACCTAAACATTTTTAGCAAAAGAAAGGATAAGCAAATTTAAACAGAAAAATTGTGGTGGAATCCTAGTGAGAGATTTTAGGACAAGATTCTGTATGACTCAAGAACTAAGGATAATGAAAAAATTATTTTGCATCATTAAGGATTACATTGTCTAATAGAGGACTGTAACTCATTCTGGAGCCTGATTTTTTTAAACAGAATGAACATAAAAAATGACTAGCTACAAAATTAACTGATATGTAGAGATACCTATGTATTATTCCTTGCAATTCTAGGTAAGAAGGAAAAAAAATTTTAAATTAATATCTAAAGCATTTGACTTTTTGATCCAGAAGTAGTACTGGTAACTAAGGCTGAAATCCAAACTAAGAGATTATGAATTCTTAAAATATTAGGGTTTAACCTATTCATATCTCTTTTCATCACTCTCTTCACTCTGTAAAAAGCAACATACATGTGCAATAATTTATGGATGGCTGTAAGGAAAGACTTCTGTTACCAGTGTTGAACCTGTCACTAATTTGCTCATGTGCTTCTGGAAAACAAGGCCTTTCACCTCTCTCATACTTTTTATTTGGGTGTGTGTTCTATATCATACAGTTTACCTAGTTGAGGAAAAACTGTGAAAAAGAGAAGGCTGATGTGTAAGCATTTTAGAGAAATCATCCTTCAAACAAGTGAATCAAGGAAAGCTAACAGCATCTAATTATCCCATTTGTATATTCCATTGATTTGGGTGTTTGAAAGGCATTTAGCTTGCTGAGCTGGATTTAGATTTACTGTGATAGCAATGAAATTGCCCTTTATTTTGATAGTTGAAAACTTCAGCCAAATGGGATAATGTTAAAATGCTTTCCCCAGATTCCTGACCCTTTAGCCATTAGCCATTGAAGGTCATTGTTATTATTGTCTTGGTGCTAGAACTAGAGGTTTTCTTTTTCCTTATAAATACCATTTCAGTGCTGTCATTCCCAGATATTCACCACGCTTTTGTTAGATAACACATGCTCAGCAGATGGAGGAAAGGAGGAAGCACTGATTCACTTCAATGGTGTAAATGAGGAAGAGACAAAGTCCAAGTCCCACTGTCACCAGGTATCAAAATCTGCTGCTAAAAAAGCATAGAGTGGTGAGTATTAAACTGTATTGTAAATATTGTCTCTTTTTACTGTGGAAGTTTTGGCAACATGTCCTCTGAAACAAATTATCAGCAGGATCTTTTAAGAGTAGTTCCCTGTAACTGGGCTCTTATTTCCTGTTGTCTTGCTAATATTTCCCTAAGATTCTTGTTTTTTCCTTAGCTTTATGGATAAATATTTAATATGTGGATGAATTTGGAACAATAACTTCTGCCAAAAGCATAAGATGTCAGTATTTGCCAGTATTCAGGTTTTTCCAACACAATCCCAACAACAGGCCATGGTCTTTTCCAATATACTCTTTGACTGTCAACAGTATATAAGGAGAAAAAACTCTGGATGCTCTTTAATTAGAATGACTGATGTTTTCACTGAGGTTTGCAGACAACACTGACACTTCCGTGTTTTCTGAGAAAACAGCTCAATGACAATTGATAGAAAAACATCTGCAATACAGAGAAGCAATATATTTATCTACTTCTGATATTTCTGGGAGCCTTACAGCTTGATCTCAAGGTCATAAAGTCCAAGCTCTATTTTGAAAAATACAGAACTGACTCCCAGAGCTTAGAGCTCTGCAAAAAACTCAAGGTACTGTCCTGTTTGAACAATGCTTTCCAAATTTAGGTCTGTAATGCTTAAGGCTAAAATTAAGAGGCATTTGGAGGTAAATTATTGGTAACAACAACAAAAAAAAAGATTAAGGAAAATGATTTGTCTTGAATCTGTTCAAATGTTCAGTCTTAAGAAATGATTTATGTTTTTTTTTTTCTTTAGGAATTGGAGCATTTTGTTTCATCATTCTCAGATGAAATGTTTTGATATTTAGTTTTGAAACAACAAAGACATGTATCTTCCGATTCATGTTCATAATTGGCATAAATGATTTCTTTGTGAAAGAACACTGAGATCTTGGCTATATTATTCTCTCTGAGGATAAGTCTTCATTCATTGCTAAGTCTGTTAGGAATCTCCTTGAGTTGCATGAGTCTGCTGTGATACAATGCTGAAGCCTCTGTTATTCTGATCTACCATATGCTTATTTATTCTGACAAAATCTGTTACTAACTTCATGTTCAGAGATATCCTTTGTCTCCATGCTAATTCCCTTTCTGGCTATTTAACTGGCCCACTGGGACTCAGTTGCAGTAGATTTTACATAGACTGGAAACAAGACAGACCCACAATTCCTTTTGCATAGATCATGGTAAGGGAAGTGGAGGTATAATGGTGAATACAGTTTTGGAGGGATGAAAGTTTTTCTCACCTCTAAGTAATTTTAACATGAGGAAAATGAAACTTTGGCCCTAGAACTCTAGTTGCACATAGAAGTGTGAAGAAATAAATGAGAAATATTAATATCTCACTGTCAGTAGTTACTAAGTTCATTCTTTACATATCACACTCTATCTCATGGTGATCTCACATTGCACTTAAGGAATCTTTCTATTAAGTCCTGTCAATTCTGTCAGAGAAATATTAAACTCTTTGTATTTAATAAATTATCTCTTTTGGGCCAACAAAGCTACAGAATTAGGTCTAGGGCTGATAATATTTGTGGGAGTAACCTTCAGACATTGAACTGCACTGCTTTTTGTCATGCTAGTGTGCTGAAACATCTTTTGTTTAGAAGAGAAGGATTTCATATCCTCCATATATTCCACAGATAGAGAAGGCAAGCCAAGAACCTGTTTATCTTGCCTGAAATTTGATTTCAGTAGAATTATTTGTTTTAATAGAAAATTGATCCTAAAGGGGAGATAATTTCTCAGGAAGCCAGAAGTGGGGTGTTGCTTTACCTGTTTAAAGAACTGGTACTTACCACCTCCTAAGCAACATTTATTCCCAGCCCAATCCCAATAAATCCAACAATGTGCAGTAGCTGGCAGCCTGTTTCCCCCATAAGTGCTGCATGTGATCATGTACCAAAAGGTCTTGTTAAAAAGTATGTGCATAGGGGAATAGGGTTAAAGCTTCTGTGGGAGCTATAAATTTAAACATCTTTCCTTTGCAGTATTAAATAAGCCAAGGTACACTTCTTTCGCATAGATTTGTCATAAAAAGTGATAAATATGAGCCATATTGAAGACATATTTAAATTAACTTTAATATAACAACTCCATATTTTTCAACATGTTCAAATGCTGAACTTATTTGCCACAAGGCTAAATGTTCGTGCCATTTCACTTCATTTTAAATTTTAGATCTAAGAACTGATTTTAAAATAATGCAGGCTGAGTTTGGGATGCAATGTCACAAAGTAAGAATTACACCAAAATCATGTGTGAACAAAGGTGACACTTAGATGTCTTTGTATCATTCTACTCAAATGGTTGTCTGGTCACTGGCTCTGCTCCTTTAATTTCCATGAAGACAAGTCTCAGGGCTGGCAAATGATGCATCTGAGGATGAAGTAAATCAGTCCAAGAAAGATTTAGTCCTAAATTAGTATAGCTGCTGGGAAGTAGTAAAGATGCAAATACCCAGTTAATCTATTTAAAGCTCTTCTTTTGAAACACACTCTTAAAAATGGATGCTCTAAGCAGCAAGGAGGAACCAGCTCCCAGTTCTACTCCAACAGAACTGAGCAAGAACTGTGTCAATCTCCTCAGGCCTTAAAATTTCCAATGCAATTGTGTTTAAATTCAGAAATTTTAGATGCTTCTGGGAGAAACTATCATTACAAAATGTAGACTACATTAAGCATGGCAGGGAGCAGTTGATCTCTTTATACAGCCTCGATTATATTCTTGTTAGACACTTCTTCATGCTGAAGACCTTTCATGCAGAAATGCCTACTATCACAACAGAATGTTTAAACTGATATGCCTCTGAGTGTTGCAAGAGGAAAAAGCAACTCAGTAGTGTGGGTAAGCTTTGAAGTTTTGTAAGGATTCCTGTGAGTTTATAAATACCTGTCTAGATATATTTACAGAGAAGTAGCACAAAATTGTATTCTTATGTGCATTGTTGATTTAAAACCCAAGACATTTCATAGTCACCCAGTTCCTAGTGCAATCCTGTATTCAGGGAGGAGGAAAAAAAAAAAAAAAGGCCAAACTCCAGGAGGATACATGACAAATTTGTAAAAATATTTTCTGACTGAATTCATTTTCTCTGTGGAGACACACTTTATATGGCTGGAATTGGTTGTTTTGTTGGTTGCAGATATGTGTGGGGTTTTGGGGGCAGGATTGTTTTTTGTTTTGTTTTGAGGTTTTTTTGGTTGTGTGGGTTTGGTTTTTAGGAATAAGCGAGGCCATGTTTAAATGTGAGCTTTTTGTAAGAAGTAGGCCTGTGTACTTATCTTTAATCTGAAAAGCAGAGGTGCTCTGATAATGCAGCTGTTTCCAACTGAATCTCAGTAGTTCAAATGAAATGAGAGCTAGTGGAGAAGAAGCACTGCTGTCCCTTCCCCTAGTTCATGGTACACAGGGGTTCTGCAGGGCAGCTCTGACCTCCCTCTTGGGACAGCTGGAGTTGGGATGTTGAGGCTGAGTGTCAGAGTCACCTACTGTATCAGCCAGGAAAGATGGCAGGTTTGAATAGAAGACAACATCTCCTTCCATCCAAAATAGGAGGTTATAAGCAAAACAATATTTATTACATGTCTCATCCCTTTGTATTTCCCTCAGTTCTCTCTCCTGCTTGTATACACTTTCTTCTCCATTTTTAGAGTTGTCCCTGCTCTCAAATTCTTTGAACTCAAACAAATTGCCTTTGATTCCAACAGTAAATGAAATGGTGTTTCTTAAAACTTTCAGCTGCAGCTTCTGGGTTTATCTGGTATTATTCTGTCTGACTTCTTGTTGTGCTCAACTATATTATTTTCTCTAGGAGTTATAACATGGTCACATCTCTAGAGCCATTTTGAATAGATTTCAAATGGTCTTCAAAGGGTTGGTTTGCTAATACATGGAGCCACCTAATGCTGTGACTGTTCTCTCCCATTATGACCAGAGAACAGAATTAACTTCTCTGATATTATTCTTTGCTAGTGGTAGGTTCTCTTTGAATGTGTCTAGGACAAGCATTTCTCCTTTCTGTTAATAGCACACCTGGTCACCTATTGCAAACAACGTTCAGCCAATCCTTCATTAAGTCTTTAGACATCCATCCTGGTTTTGACACCTAGCAATTATTCCAGTAGGCAGCTGTTCCTTCGGCATTGTTTTATGCCTTAGAATCACATATGGTGGCAATTTCATGCCATCTGCTAGCACTGCCAACAGGACTGTAAAGTGAATTTTTTCATCCCCCAAAGTTTTTTATGATGACAAACTCTGTGCCTGTTTCTTCAGTGGTGTAACTGGGTGGTGTGTCAAAACAAACTGGAGTTCCATTGACATTCCCCATTTGGCTCAGCAAGAGTTTGCCATCTATATACAATCCATAGAAATGCTGCAGAAAGGCATTGATTTTTCTAGGGAAGTTGGAAAGTAGACGTGGGTATAACAAAGTTCTTCACTGTAGGCAGAATCCATTGTGCCACATCATTTGTACACATTGACTATTACTTGCCTTGAGTTCCCTCAATGCAGCATTTTGTGCTATTTCTTGATGTTTCAGTTTAATGATTTCCTATTTTAAAGGTGTTTCTGTCTTTTCTTGGAGCAAGCAACAATTCTACAACTTCTTAACTTGTTCTTCTACTCTGTGAGTGCTCTATTTCAGGTGCACTTAGACATATATAAATTTATTTACTCACTTACTTATCTACTTATTTATATGTTTTATGTCCTCCCAGCACCACTTTTTTTTTTTTTTTTTTTTTAAATAAGAGAGAGCACCAAACTTAAGTATGGGTTGTATACCTATTGGTTCCTCCCCTATTGAACTCATTTTTCTCAATGCTGTGTGATCTGCTATTTCACACATAGCTTACAAGATGTGGGGAGACTCAAAACTGTGAAAGATCACTGTGGAGCGTTCTGAGTTACAGTATATACAACACACAGATTCACAAGTCAGTGAGAAAAAGAGTTAACATGCTAACACTGTGTTGTATTTAAACTTAGAGTTTGGGCATATTTGTTCTCCTTCTTCACTAGGAGAACTCTCACAGTGCACACTCACTTTGTCTTCATTAATCCTAAAGGAAGAGAAATTATTTTTTTTTCAACTGATCTAGCAGGGTGGAAAAAAGATGGGATCCACCCAAGAGTGCCAAGGAAACTGCCAGAAGAAGTCACCAAGCAAATTCCAACCATTTACCAGCAGCCCTGCTCAAATAGGGGGGTCTTAGTTGAGTGGTTAGCAAAAGTAACACACATCCCAAAGAATGGTTGGATGGGGATCTGGAGAACTACAGGTCTCTCAGCTTCACCCTGGTGCCAGGGAAGGTCATGGAGCAGATCATCTCTAGTGCCATCACATCTTGAGTGTACAGGACAATCAGCTCAGATTTGTGACCAGCACTGCTGAGGCCACACCTCAAACTGCATTAGTTTTTGGGTTACTCACTACAGGGAAGACATTGAGGCACTGGACTGAGTCCAGGAAAGGGAATGGAGCTGGTGAAGGGTCAGGAGCACAAGCTTTATTAGGCTGAGGGGGCTGGGAAATCTTAGCCTGGAGAGAAGGAGGCTCAGTGGAGACCTTGTCACTCTCTCCAGCTCTCTGAAAGGAGGATTTGGGCATATGGAGGTTGGTTTCTTCTCACAGGTAATCAGAATAGGATGAGAGGAAACAGTCTCAAATTGTGCCTAGGAGAGGTTTAGATTGGATGTTAGAAAAAATATTGTTCACCAAAAGGATTGTGAAGTATTGGAACAGGCTGCTCAGGGCAGTGGTGGAGTCCCCAAATCTGGATGTATTTAAGAGACAGTAGATGTGGAACTGAGGAATGTGGTTTAGTGGTGGACTTGGCAGTGCTGGGTTAATGGTTGGATTTGATGGTCTTAAAAATCTTTTCTAATCTACATAAGTGTGTAATTATAGTGAGGTGGAGGTCAGTCTTCTGGGTAACAAGTGACAGAATGAGAGGAAACGGCCTCAAGTTCCAGCAGGGAAGGTTTAGATTGGATATTAGGGAAAATTTCCTCACTGAAAGGGTGGTCAGGCATTGGAACAAGCTGCCCAGGGAAGAGGTGGAATCACCATTCCTGGAATTGGTCAGAGATGTGTTGGATGTGGCACTTGGTTTACTGGTGAACATGGTGGTTCTGGGTTAACTGCTGGTCTTGATAACCATAGAGATCTTTTGCAACCTTCACAGTTTTGTGCTTTTCCTTCTTCCTTTCTAATTTCCTTTCTAAAAGGAATAGAGTGGTAGGTAAGAGATCTGGAAATACAACAAAGAAGTGAGAAGATGATGGAATCATGATTTAAGAGAAATTTTAGGGAGTAATTAAGTATTGAAATGTTAGGATCCCTCTGCCCTTTTCCTCTGCTTGAACCTTTGGTTCTTTTATTTTTTCTGAGTAAATTAATTCAAATGCAAGCCAGGATTTTGTGTCTGTAAATATATGCCAGAATGTTTATTGTTTTGTTGCCAGTAGGTTTGCCCAATGAGGCCTCCCAGCCCCTGTATTTATACACTTTTCACACTGTAAAGGGATCATATCTCCTTAGGAGGCACAGTGCTAACATTTCTGTGGTGCAGAAAATAGAGAAATAGTGGTAGGCCAGCACTGATGTATTGTTAAAATTCATAACTTCATTATGTGGGAGACTACTCAATCTTTATTTTGCCATCTGAATTCAGAAAGAGGAGAAGTGATGCAGAATTATTTTCTTTCTCCCCAGGAGCAGTCTCACGCTTGCTGCCTGTGCTTTGTAAAGGCTGCATACATAGTTAAACACCTTTTGCGTTTACAGATGCCTTTACATTTACAAATGCCTTTATCTTCAGAAGCATATTTGACACACTAGGCTGGCTTACAGTTTGAAAAGCCAGTGAATCATTCCGTGAACAGCTGAATACAGAACATTTGAAACAATCAATGACAACTTGCCAGGGCTTGGGCAGAGTGCTCCCTATTGTAAAAGAGAGCTGTAGAGCAGTCTGTGAGACTCGAGTGGTCATCTGATAGGAAAAGAATGCAACCAATCTCCAAGGAGCTAAGCAGGTTTTAGCATCACCAGTTGCCTGTAGTCATAATGCAAGTTATCTCCCTGCATTTCACTGAGCTTTCGTGTTCTGCTTAGGAATGAAAGGATTGCTGCTTTTGCTAGTCTTCATACATTAAATATTTTCGTATTTAGCAAAACGTGGTTGAGGTTTGGTTTTTTGTTGTTTTTTTTTTTTGTTAGTTAGTTTGTTCTTTTAATATTAGATCTGTTTATACAAATGTAGTTTTTCCTGAATTTGTGAAAAGCTACAAATACAGATAATTCCCGAATTATGTGACATTATGTAGGCTTGAAGGTGAAATACAATTACATGAATGTTTGCACACTGATTTTTCTTGTTGTTAAACTATCAATACCTCACAGCTACTAAAAGAAAACAAAATTAGAAGCTAGTGACTTGACTTCCCCTTTCTTCTTTATTCTCTACATCCAGTGAAAAAAGGGTGACATCTGTATGAGAGATGTAAAGAGAGAGTACAGATGTGTGTGGGGATGGGCTGTAAATATTTTAGCAGTGCTAGAAAACCTAGTTTATTCAATTTACTCTGAAATGCACAGTTACATTGCTTTACATTCAGTTGTTCACATCTCGAAATCTCAAGTTTCTGGCATTCCAGACATAACTACAAGGTGTGTATGGGGGAAAAAAGATATTTTCCCAAATCTATTAAATATAGATTTTGACTTTGATTTAGATTATATATTTATATATATATATATTTATATATATATATTTATATATAGATTTTGACCTTGCTGAAATCCAGTGTAAACTATTACTTTGACAGCAACACATTTTAGATGAATACTGTAAACAATTAAACCTTAACAAGCTTTCAGATGGTCTGTATTATCATTATTCACTACTGAAATGAAACTGCTTCTCCAGTAAAACAAAGCAAATCAACAGTAATCCTAGTTCCCTCTGTAAATATTATAGATACCCAAAGAAAGTAAGTAAGGTGAACTCTCTTACACTTTTGAACTTACAAGCAGAGTAATAGAATTTTGCACACAGGAGGAATGGTATTTTTTATTGCCACATCATTTCCTCTTTATTTTCATTGTGCACATAATTGTATATTTGGTGTATTTAATAAGTCTTATTGTGCTACAATGCAATTCAAGAGAGTGCTCAGAGATTCAAAACACAATGTCAATGAAATTAGATGCCACTGCTAAGGGGCTCTTCTATATTTTATTTCTTTGTGGTAGGTGTGAGTAATTCTGTGAATACATAGGAAATTATGGCAAATCAGACAAAAGACATACTGTGCCAATGGTGATTATATTTCTCTGTTATCAGGGTCTAAAAATGAATAGTTGTGTGTTCTACATTTTGCTCTACCACATTGTTTGAATTACAGACATTTGGGGGTTATTTTCCTTCTGTGGAAATTGGTCTAAGTCATTGTAGTAGAGGGGGGAAAAAACTAAATGGATATAATTCTTTTTCTGTTCAGGTGCCTTTCCACCAGAGGTCTTGGAAATTCTTTCACGGAACCTATCTAAATTGGCAGTAAATTATGTGTTTTTCTAGCAGGTGGATGTTGAATTGATTCAAAGGTGATCAGGTGCTGCATCATCTTTATTTTCACACATCAAAGGTAGGCATATTGCAAGCAATTAATCATGTGCTTGTTTATTGTTTTGGAGTAAATGCATTTTGCACACCTTTTATTGCTGATTTTAATTTAATTACAAATCATCCCTATGTGTATCTGTCATTATTGTAGTGAACACAAAAGTGAAAAGATGAGAGAGAAAAATAAGAAGTTTTGCATCAGTGACACTGGTTACTTTTGAAACAAGAGACATGAACCAAGTTACTCATCAATGGTACTTTTAAAACGAATTATCTCTTAGAAGTATTTGATAACTTATTTTGCTACTAACAGTAACACTTTCATTTTACATTAAAACATTGTCAGCTTTCAGAAACCCAGTCATTTTGTTTGAGGGCCCAGTTTCATGAGATGAAATTTATCCGGGATAGGCCAGCATGGTTAGCTGTCATTGGAAACATTATGTAAAAGATAGGGAGTACAATAAAAGAAATCTTAAAAAACTGAATTTTTACCCTTTTTGCCGTTTTTACTTATTAATGTAGACATCAGTCCTTACTAGTATAAATTTTCCTTTCACAATCATCCCCCAAGGCTATTTATTAATGGCTACAGCAATAGGAATTGTAAGATATTTCTAAACCTCTGAAGTTGCTATTTGGTGTATGGATATAGTTTTCACCACAATGTATTTAATATAGATATGTTGAAAAGATGTAGGTGATGCTCTGTGAGATCTTCTCAGTTGCCCATTGTCATTTTATTGAGAATAAGGATTTGATGTACTTGGGTTTTAAATAGATAGGACTTCTTTACAAAAAACCCACAGGCAGCCATACAGCATCCATCAGTTAAGATTAAAGCAAGGTTTCTATTTGAAGGCTAAACCCTTGTCTCTATGGAACAACCAAACTTGAAACTTCTATGTCATCCTGTCTTCATAAAAAAATGGAAATTTACAGACAAGGGAAATTTGGAAACATGGAAAGTAATGGTTCTAGGACATACCAGCATAGGTGTGTCTGTAATTCCAATTAAAAAGTAGGAAAATGGTTTTGGGGAACAGAATTAACAAATTGGCCAAACAAATTCCTTCATAATTCCTTCATTTCTCTTTCTTGATTTCCCATCCTTTCCCAAAACAACCCTGTTGGTCATGGACTGTAGGAAGCATTAATTATGTATGTTTCCTGATGGATTTCAGTCTATAGTTTTATTCTAACAAATTGCAATAATGCAGTCCTTTAAAAAAAGGAACGGGTAGGTGTTTCTGGATAATTCCTGGTTTTGAATGCAGAGATAGGAGGATGTAGTGGTGTGATATCAGCATTCACATTTGCATCTCTCAGTATAGAGTTTTATTCACTTAATGGTTAAGTCCACTTAGCTTTTTATTGTTTTAAATTAATTTTTATTGTTTTCTAAATTCTGTCCTCTATCCTTTGTATGTTATACCCATTCTTTGTATCCCCTTGTATAAGTCTAACTTCTTCCTTAGTTTTAGATGGGTTGTGAACAATCTCTGACTTGAATTGGGGCAAACTGATACAACTGAATGTGGAAGCTGGCTCTTGGAGTCTAACACTAATTTTCCCCTTATAAGCCAAGATTAAATTTTTAAATATTAAGAAAGCTCTTAATCAGTAGACACTTTTTTGGAGCAAGGGGAAAAAAAGGGAAAGAAAACATCCAAACACCAGAGAAAGTCCTTTTCATCATTTTTTTTTCACAGTAGTTTAATTTCTATGAAACTTTTGTAGTTTCAGATGCTAAAGATTTAAAGTCCAAGTTCCTTAAAAAATAAAATGGATAAAACCTTCATTAATACTTTTTTGCTCCTTGATTAAAATCACAGAGATTCAGCTTTTAAAAAGTCTTAGACAAAAGGAGAAATTCTGCTCTTGGTCTCATTCTGTAACATCAGTGAATCCCTGCAACTAAATTCTCCTAGACACTAAAATGTAGATCCTTTACCTCAAAAGACTCATGCTTAGACTGCTGTTTGTTACTGAGAAATCTTGCATTAAATTTCTGCAGTTTACGAGGAGGAGAATACAAATCCAAATTAACAACAATGTGAGATGGATTCAAGCTGAAATGCCTTGTGTAACATACATGGAATCTCGAAGCTGAAATGTTGGATAAGTCTGGGGACTAATTCAGTGAATTAAGTATTTGTATAACATTGTATACATAAGCCTGGTTATAGTACTCAATGAGTCCTTTGGTCTTCATAAAACTAGAATGTATTATTTCACCACAGATTAAAAAAAAACAATTGAAAAAACATTGATATTGTTAGTGGCAAAATTCTGCATTCTGGATAAAAATTTTAACAGCCATTTTAATGTCACGAACGGTGGATTTAAATAACTGTGATTTGCTGGCCAGAGCAGGCAAAATAAGAAATCCATTACAATTTCAACAAAATACCTTCAGTTTTGCTACAATAATGAAATATTTAACAATGTAACAACAAATGTTTCAGAACAATTAAACTGTTTTATAGACAAAGAAAGTTCTTCTGCCATCCTGCACATCCCCAGGGAAAGGTGAAGCTCTGTTAAATGTGAGCTGTTCTTCTGGAGCAAGGATTTGATTGCACCAGACCCTGAGCTTCTGAATTTGGGTTTCAGACATCAAAGTATTCTTGTTTACTTGGTGTTCTTGTTAGTACAAGAAGGCACCAGAGTGAGGTGAGACTGGTGCATCACATGGATGTAGAGAACAACACAGCAGGGAAGGGAGAGGAGCACTAAGTTTTAGTTTGGTAATAGTTCCAAATAACTTGAAATGTATACCAAAGCACCAGCTTTTATGGCAAGGCACCATATCTTGCTCAGAACTGCTAGCATATACATTTTCACTGTTAACAGCTACAGCTGACACTAGCTAGATCTTAGCTCACATCCTTACAAATCTAGGTGTCAGCCAGAAAGTCTGAATCCATATCACTGGGCATCATCAAACCATCATCATATAAGTCAGACACGAGAAGATGTAACCTATGGAAACTTACTTTTTTTTCTGTGGTTTAGAAGCTACTAAAAGCTTTCCAAAACCCCAGCCCTCAAGTCCTTGTTTAATAGCATGATCTGACTACACAAGATTTTTTTGCCTCAGCTACAGTATAATGACTGGGAATGTATTCCAGGATTAGTTGAATTTAAGAATGGCTGCAGAGTTAGCTTAGGATGGAAACTGCAGGTTTTATCCACTAAGAACACCTAAATTGTGAATTGTGAAATGTTCTTGTAAAGTACAAGTGTAGAGGAAACAGGCTTGTTCTACAGCCCACTTGAAAGAGTAAAACAGGGGTGATATAAATATTGAGCAAGTAAATTGCTAGAAAATGGAGGAAAATTGTTGATCCAGATCCCTTTTTTCTAGAATAGGAAATAAATTTACTTTATTCTTTCAAGTTTGATACAGGATATATCTGCATAAAAATTTTATGTGATAGGTGGAAGCCCAAGAGGTGTCATAAATCCTGTAAAGATTTTATCTGATTCCTGAAACCTGCAGTGATGTCAATGTTAATCCCATCCCCTTACAACACCTCCAAAAATGTGTAACACATGAGAGCAAAAATAATTCCAGCCTTATCTTCACTACCTTTCTTCTAACTATAAATACTTTCCCCACCACCAAGGAAGACTTCCAAAATAGCAAGTTGAGTGCTTGTTAGTACATAGGATTGGGAGGGGATTTTAGGAACAAAAGAATGTTTAATGTAATAACTGTGTGGTTACCTTCTTTAGATCTAAATATAAATCAGAGCTTATTTTGCCAAGTCTTAATGAAAACAATGAGGATGTAGAATACTTGCTTTAGAGTAACTATGCAGCTGTTGAACCAAAACAAAGTTAATTCCACAATGCCAATCTTTGTTTCTATCTAGAAACAAGTATTTGCTCAACTGAAGTGGAAGAGCACTCACTCTTTATTGACCTGCAATTGCCTTAAACTTCATCAAGGAATTTATAGAATTTTTTCTGTTTCTCCAAATACCAAATCTGGATCATGAGAATATCATAAAGTATGTGCTCAGTCATTTTAACTGCATGAATTCCTTATCTTTGGATCGTTAATTCACCACTCTGCAGTGGATTTTACTCCTAATCACTGAATAATGTATGTATTGAGGATTGGGCATGCAAGTGTGTGATACTGTACATATTTTGTATGTAAACTGTTACCAGGCAACATCAATTTATGTTACAAGTAAATTAAAACTCAATTAGTTATAAAGATTGTATTTTATATATTTTCTTAAAATTCAAAACCAATTGGATGGAGTTGTTTGGATTTTTCAGTTCCTCTTTCAGAGGCAGAAACTTGAAGCTCTTTCAGTCTCTGTACAATGTAATGTTTGCCAAAATTTGCTTTACTAGTTGGGTTATTGAACTTTGCAGTGGTCTGCAACAGAAGGGTTTGATCAGCACATCTGGGTATTTTGGCAGTACCACCCCAGCTCATAGAATAACACCTTTTCCTTGCTTCTAAGATCTGTCCTCATTTATGCCTCAGAAGTATTGACTAGTATCAATGACAGGTAGGTGACAAAAGAACACCAATGGGGTTTTGGGGGAATGAGGATGGTGGGACTGCACCTGCCTTCCACACAGGTTCTCAGAGTGAGCACGAGGGGTCTGGAATTTTTGGTCTACACCTACCATAAATACCTAAACTGGGATCTTGTCTCATGCAGTTCATGAAACATTCAAGGCAAATGGAAACTTTAAGCAGTAGAAGTGCACAGTGCAAGGGTGCTGGATGCAGAGTGAGCAAACCTGAACTCTGATGTATCTGTAATTGATCTAAGCCATCTGCATTGGAGAATGAAAAACAGCTCATAGAAAAAGAAACATATTTTCCTTTGTTTTCTCTTTTATACACACCTCAAAGCAAGAATCTTCTAAAGAAAGTTGCTTTGTGAGCATTGCAACTCATGATTCTCTGTTTCTGAGGGTTTATATCTAACAGGTGCTTTTTTTCCCTGTTCCTTTTCTTTTTTTTTCCCTCTTTTTCTCTTCTCCCTATGTTCTTCCACTGTACCTTGACCTTCTCAGGTGTCTGAATCCCCAGGTGGATAGAAAAGTACTTTGTGACTTCTTTCAGGCTGCTACTGAACTAATTTATTGAAATGAATATGTATGGCCGTTTGGTTGACCAGCTGATGAATGAGAACTCAAACAGTTGTTCATTCTGCAGGGATAAAAATTTAATCTTTTTTTCTGACTCAGAAACTGATTTTCTCAGACTCAAAGTTTCTGATGCAACCAGACTTACATAGTTGGATTTAGGTGATTTATTGAAAAGCTTTTCAGAGGGAAGGTAGGCAGCAAGCCTGTGAATAAGCTTTGTTTCTTAGGATATCCAGGTGCAATTTGAAGGAGGGATATTTATTCTGGGATAAATTTTAGACTTCTTCTGCTTCCCAGAAAATCAAGGAAAATACAACAAAACAGTAAGACTTACTTGAGCAATCTATCTTTTTAACACTAAGTCTGATTACTGGATAGATTCCCAAGCTATATAGTAATCTGAAAATTATATTTCCAGAACCAATTTATCCTCATCCGTTCAGGCCTTTTCCCCCTCACCCCGTAACCTCTATAGCATCTGGTTTCCTAAACCCTGTCTATCCATCCAGAATTTAATTTTCTCCTGCACCCTTCCAAATTCTATATTTCTTCTCATAGTGATGGAAGAGCACCATCCTTACCTGTCAATCAAAACCATAGTACTACAACTAATCTAGTTTACTTTTATTACCTCTTGAATAATATCCACATTCCTCAAATCCATCTTTTGGCTTCCAATTCATAGCAATTTCGATTCAGATCACGTTTTCTTATTTTTAAGATAATTCACAGCTATGATACTCCCTGATTATCTGACTTATGCTCTATTTTCTCATCTACAACTTCCTCTCTGTTTTCTGTAACAGTTTTCTATCTCTTTGTCCATCACTATCACATCTCTGTTCATGATATTTCTTAAAGAGATGCAAAGCTTAAAGATTTGCATTTTATAAATCAGTTTTCCAGGCAAATTTCTATCATGAGGCCTGTAAGAAATTCAGAGTTAAAAGTACCTAGAGAAAGTGCTATTATTATTTAGAAAGAAAAAAAATTTAGATGTTAATCCATACAGGCACATATGTTTGTGTATATATATGCAACCGATACTACATATATATTTAATATTTATATTTATAGTATATATATATAAAACAAATACTTTATAGCTATATAACAAATAATATATATAGAGTATTTATATATTGTATATATGTATATAATTTTTGAGCCTGCTGTTCAACAGCAATCCATTAAACGGTAAAATGGATGCTCTTGTAATATTGCATACTTGCCAAATCATCTCAATTTTTTAACCCTAATTAAAGCTCATCTTCACTCATCATGTTTTAGCATTGTGTTCTCCATCTGTATCATCGCTGACATATCTGATCATGGCTACACTCTGACAAAAATCCTTAAAATCTATGTGTCCCATACATTTTGTCACTTTGCCAGACTTGTTTCTTTTTCTTTCATCAAGGTCTGGAATGAGAGGGGTATCTGTGCTTTCCTTGGAGCATCATCATTCCACAATTGTTCCCTGCTGCCTTTGGAAAAGGTGGTGTTTTCCCTGGCCTAACCATGTTCTCTTTTCTATGCCTGAACATTCCAGGAAAAGAAAGGCAGATTCTTTTTATCAGCTGCGGATTTATAGCAAAAATATTGGTAGTATTGTGCCTTTTCACTTTACAAGAATGGAAACTCTCAGCATTGACCTAATTTTATCTTGTTAAGGATTGTGTGAGTTCTGTTTAGTATTACCTTTTTCAGGAGCAGTGATGGCAATTCTGATTCATTTTACTAATCCATGCTTTGAAAATTTGAATGCTTAAGAACTTAGTTATTACTTGGCAATGTTGAGACTGGTTTCTTAACATAAAATGCAAAAGTCAATGAGAAATCATTTAATTTCCTTTTTGTAATTTAGAAATAAAAAAGAAAAATACTCAGAAAAACTGTCCATTCAGAGCTTTAAAAATACTTTGATTTTCAATTTGAATAGTCAACCATGTTTTTTACCAGATTGCTTGGGATGAAAGGGTTAAATCACATGAAGTTTTCTTTTTCTTGCAGTTCATCCCATATTAATAATGTTATGTACCTGTCTATTCAGACATATGGTCTTCTTTGGTTCATTATGGAATGATACTCCCAGATGCTTTAAAATGTGAGTGTTTGTTGCTTTTGGGAGGTGCATATGTGGTGGAGGGATGTTTTCTTTTAGGTTTAGGAGTGTTGCAGTCAACAAGTCAGAAAAAGCTCCAAAATGTGATGGTTAAACTAAAACTAAAGATCAAGGAATTATAAAATAAAATGTTAACTTTTGCATCATTTAGAAGACTGAAAAATGCAGAATTTTCATTTATTTCCTTGTTTTCCAAGTAGAAAGGCTATGTAGAGCTTCTGCTAATATGAAAACAAAAAAAAAAAAGGGCCTTATTCTTTGTTTTGAGCATGTATCCTTAAAACAGTGTATAAGACCTGTATGATGTACCAGGAGAATGAGGATGCTCAGCATTGTTCCATTTTCTTTTTAGCCTAGTCAGTATTTTATTCACATACACTTTTAATATTCTTGTTGCCTAAATCATATATTAATGTTCCTGGTCTCCATAGCTGAAAGGCATAATTCCAGTAATGAGGGGAAATAAGCAGAATGCTTGATGAAGTAGCTAAGCTACCAAACAACAAACAGAATGTTTCATCAACTCTGTTTTAACAACCTGTGTGTGGAGCTGCCACAGCTTTGTCATTTCCTCACTGAGAAATGCATCTCTTTTTATTGCAATGTGGTGTGGCATCAAAAGGGTCAAATCAACTAAAAAGTTGTAAAAACATAAAATGCAACAACAATAGAAACAAGCTATGATGAAATTAGAGAAACAAAATGACAATGTTTCCAGAATTATTTCATACAGTGATCCTGTTGGGTTTTTTCCTCCTGTGAGACCTCCACCACAGCTCCTAAATCCCATGAGAACAGCCAGAATCAGCAGTTGCCCCAAGGTAAGTGATACAGTCTCCTGGCTAAATTAATTATTTTGTTCCTTACCCTTCCAGGATTTCATATTGAAAATGAAGTTTGATATTTCTAAGACAAAATTCTTTTAGATGCCTCTTTTTGGTCCATCTTCTTAAATTCTGAGAGATTTACAGTACAATGTACAGCTGTACAATTGAGAGGAAGAGAAGAAATCAGAGATGATGAAGTAAGCTTCTAAGTTACTAAGAGCTGAGTTCCCAAGGTTGTGTGCTTTCTCCATTATTTGTAATATATCTTTTCTAACTGTAGAAATATAATTTTAAAATACTTAAAATAATTACTTTTAAATTAATTTCTTTGCAATTTTTACCATCTTTGCATGATAATTGCTATTTTAAAAAATCTAATAAAAGATTCTTAAGATGTTTTTTTTTTTGAGGCGATACATTGAAGAGTACCTTAAGTACCATCTATTAAAACTTTTATTTTCCATTTTCCCTTATGTCTAGTGGATTATGATAGCCTTTCTAAGCAGTTTTAAATGCCTCTACAGAAGCAATCATATATATGGGAACATCTGTTAAGAGTGTTTGTTCACAAGTGCAAAACAGTGTGATGCAGATGTTAGAGTGGATAACCTGAACATTCTTATTTACTGTGAATTTTATCAGCTCCCATAGTTTTGGGAGCTCACCTTACCCTGACAGGAGCACAGTAATTCTGAACCACTGCAGTAAAAACCAGCCCTAGAAAACTGGAGGGTAGATTAAAATAGCTGCAGATTTTTTCAAATGCACCACTGATCCAGAAGAGAGACAGGATCCATTTGGAAACTGTCTTGATTCTGTTAATTGCTTGTTCATTATTCCATGAGCAAGCTTACACATTATTTCCTGGTTTCAGATAAGGCACAGCTGGAAATCTGCCTGATGCTATCAGCTCTTTTGAAGTGATTGGGCAATACCTGAATGATTAGAAAGAAAAGAAAGAGGCTTTTATTAAATACAATTTGCACATTATGCAAACTGACATGAAATATTATTCCAGGTGTTTCGTATGTATCTAGTCAAATATATCTAGTGCTGTCTTTTTTCTGAGTACATTAAATGCACAAAGAAGAAAACCCACACTCATGGAGGAACAGTCAAAGATTACATTCAGTTTGGAAGTAGTGAATGGTCTCTGTGACATGAGTGACATGAGAGACCAAACCAGTTCAGGCCATGTCTGACAGTCTTTTCTCTGACAAAGGCCAGCAGTGGATCTCCAGAAAGTGGTAAAAGTGTCATGGAATATCCTGGAATGCTGTCCCAAAATCGCATGGCCTCTGGTCAGAGGCTTTTCTAGAGAGTAGCAACACTTTGCATTTTATCACCTTCAAAGGGTTTCCCTTTTCCTTTAACTGTACACCAGTTTTTATGCACTACAGCCCTTCCTGGGGTGAGAGCAAGGTCATTACTTGCTCTGCATGTTCTGCTCATGGCTGTGTGTATTTGTGCCATGTACCCCTCATCCTGCCATGTCCTTTTCAGGCTGAAGTGTCTTAGTCTGTGTTGTCACATCTTGTACAGAAACATTTCTTACCTTGATAATTACTGCCATTCTCCTGTAAAACTTCTCATTTTCAGTGTGTTCTTTTTGATGTGAGAACTTAGAGCCTTTAGCAGGAAGGTACAGCAGAGTTTGTTTCATCATCGTAATGACATCTGTCTTGTTTTCTGTTTCTTTCCTAATTATTCACTAACCTATTTTTTAAAATTTCCATTAATCATTTAATTGATGTACCTGATTGGACAGAGCTTTTAAATGTAATTGAAGAGTTGTTTTTTGGCTTTTTTTTTCCCTGCACAAATAGGTTTTTTATTTATCTATGATGAATTTTATTGGCCCAAATCAGAATCTTCCAAGTTTCTATTTGTTGAAAGCTGTCATTATTTTTGCTACTGTGAATATGTCAGGATCATCAACACACTACATCCTTCAGTGTTCATCCAGGCTTCTGTATCAATTTATGAATGTAACTCATAACTCCCCTCTTGACACTTCTAGCTCTGTAAAATCTGTTTTCCAATGGTGTGAGGACATTTGCTATTATCCTATGCCTAGAAGTGTTCAGTTTTGAATGTGTGAAGCATCTTTTGGCAATCCAAGGGGATGAGATGCAAATCTGATTTATCACTATAGTTGATCACTTCTTCAGAAGAACCCTAAAATTTGGAGAAAATATTTCTCTTTAGAAGAGTTGTATGGAACTTTCACCATGTATTTTATTCTGAAGTTCACGAATTCAATTCTTTATTATGAGCAAAAGATCAACTATTTAACCCTTGATTTCCTTTTGAATCCTCTGCCATCTGTTCCTGAAAAATGGTTTTGTCAACTTAATAAATTCTTCTATTAGTATTTTAGCTCGGCATGGATCACTGATAATTATCTTGCAAAATAAACTTTTTCAGAATAGTCACCTAAGTGGATGCCTAGATTAAAAAAAGACTAGCTTTAGCATTAGCTACTTTACATACTCCTGTTACTCTTAAATGTTCTACTTTTTCTGTGGTCTTTTTGCAGACATCTTTCTTATTATGTGTTTAAAATATTTTAATCTGTATTATCTGGTTTTAGTTCTTTGAAAGTTGTATTTCAAGCTCATCTAAAACCTGCTAAATATTAAGAACCTTTCTATCTTCCTCATTTGCACAAATCTTTGCTATTTGAAAGCAGATTTATGGATTTTTTTACTACCTTCTCCTACTTTGATATTTAACTAGATTTTTCTCAACTTCATAAATTTTTTTAGCATTGGTGTACCTATGACTTATGCCTTTAATATGCTTTTAAACAATTTTGAGCCTACTGCAGTAATTTACTCTTTTGACTGCCCTTCACAGATTTTATCAAATTCCTTATTCTTTGTTATTCTGCTTTTCACATTTCATAGCACCAAGCAATAGCAGACCTTGCAAGTCTGTTTGCTCCTCTGGGTGTCCAACCTAGGCATGCTTTTGTCTGAGTTATGCAGAGCTGCTCTTTAATCACAGCTCTTGAGCCACACCTTGCTTCGAGTCAGGACCTGATTGGAAGTTTGTTCCTTTTCTTCCTGACTAGGGCCTCCATAAAGCAATCATTTTACATGCCTAGAATTTGAATTTTGTTTATATTTTAATGAAATATTTGACAAATTCAAAGTACAGATGGTCTTTCATATCTGCTGCAGATACCATTCTTGCAGCCTCTCTGATCATGTTAAATAACCTGAACATTGAACATTCTTTTTCACCATGCTGACTGGGCAACAGTATGCTTTAAATTGCATGTTATCTTCTAGGATATGTGGAGGTTAGTAACTAAAAGGTACAATTCAGTGAATAAAATGTGTATCTCCAGTGTGTTGGGACTTTAGGGACTCTCTTTGAATTTCTATGACATAAGCATATGTTGTTTGTCTGGAGCTGATGATCTAAAAGATAAATTTCAAGGACATGTTGATTACTGGGTTTAATACTTCCTTTGAGCTTTGAAAAGATTTCTTGCATACAAATAATTAACTTTAATGGAAAAGAAATGATGTTGTCTCTGCAAATGCTCAGTGTTGGATGTGTGAATCTAGTTTTCATGTTCAGGCTCGACTTTTGATGAGTTTCTAAATTAAACCTCACAATGACTCAATTTTAAATGATTCCTTAATAAAGGATGTTATCTTGACAATACCTTAGCTAAAAAACAAAATTAAAAAAAAAAATCACTTCTTTTAAAACTGGGACCAGTGTAAGCAGTGATTAGGGTTGGACATACTGGTTTATTCTGCTTTTGTACCCACTCAATTCTGATATTGCATGAGTACAGGACAAAGTTTTCCATAAGAAGCAAGTTATATAATGACACAATAATTTTTATGCTGTTAATTTCATTTAGTACTGTATTTTTACTGAAATTCACTTGTTGCTCTTGACTATGAGCTTTCTTAAAAAGTCATCATGTAGATAATTTGGAGGCTTGACATGTTTTGATGGCACGGAGGATATTGATTATAGATAGTACATTCAATTGAATGAGACTTGTGTAAAAGTCTTGCTCACACTCTTAACTGGCTGAGTGTTTAGTTTTGCCCTGCCTACACACTTCTTGTAGGTCAGTGGCACGTGACACCCTCTAAAATGTTTAAAAGTGGCTAAAAACTCAATAAGATCTGGCACAAACATGGTACAATATCTTCAGTTCCAACACGGCATTTGTTTAATTTTGAGCTCAGCTGTCCCTGCTGGCTCAAGTTCAGTTCTTTGGGTGGGACTGGAATAATTATCTTCTGTGCCAATGACAAGGCAGTTCATTCAAAATGATGCTTGCAGCTGAAAACAACATTTTCAGGAAAACAGCAAACTAGGCTTTTTAACATGATTCGAATCCTTCCCTAAACAATTACTGAGAACTGACCTTTAACTTCTCTCTCAAATAAGTTTGGGTTTACAGTACATGGCTGGGTTTTCTAAAATGGGATTTGAATATAAAACATAAATGTGCTACAGAAAATTTTGCAGAATAGCTGATTCAGTTTATTTTACTGGAAGTAATAAAAGCCTCATTTTGCAATACAAATAAGCATTGTTAAAAGCAATTCCACTTGATCTGCTGTTTGTGAAATAAGGCAAAATGCTAGTTTTGAAGCTGAAGATGCTTGTCTACACGAAAGCTATGATAAAAATAGCTCTAGTGCAAAAATTTATTCTTCATCATACCAGTACTGCTCTGTCCATTTTGTGAATGGGCAGTGAAAGAAAGCGACAGCTAGAGGACAGATTTTATTTTAGTAGCATAATTCATCAAGCAATTATTCAGCATTGCAACTCTCAAATACTTTTTCCTTTCTTATTTTAAACTCTAGCCAAGATGGATAAATGATTTGTTTCTTCAGAAACTGTTGCTCTTGAGTCAAATTTTGGTCATTTGTCTCTTAAATGCCAGGAAAAAGGACTCATGGATTGTTACAGGATATTTTACTCTAACCCTAGTCCAGCACATTTCCCTGCTGTGGCAATGTTTCCTAGTCATTACTCTCCCACTGGCAGCAGTACTTCCTAATTTATTGTGGGCAACCTGTTCTTCTTGTCAGGTCATGTCTGACATTTTTACATGTGGTGGCACAGGGGAAGCAGGTTTTGTGTGAGCCTTGGGATGAAAAGTGCTAAGCTGTGGTTGTCTGTAGAAACACTTTCCACATTGGGAAGCTGGTCTACAGGTCTACGTCATGTGTAGACTTTGCCACCTCCTGCTACCACCCTCTAAACTCTTGTAGGATAGGCAGAAAATGTCCAAATCTTCAAATGACAAGGCTTTTTCACCTTTTCCAAAAGGTGACCTGTGCACTGCCCACAACAGAGTGAAATAACTAGTGCAGGATGGAAGCTGGCCCATGGGTACATGGGACAAGTCTGAGTGAAAGGAAATATTTGGATTTTGGGGCAAATAATGTTTGGTTATAGTAGTGTTCACATGGGTGTTAGCTTTAATCTAGTTTCACTAGATTTAAACCATTTAATTAGATACGTGAAGCTCTGTAGTGTATTGCCATTTCTCAGCTATCCACTTTTCCCCCAGGGTAATTTTTTTACATAGCTGGCATAATTTTGTAAAATAATAATTACTATATGCACCTTCAAAATTAGCTTGGAACAGTCATCAAGGTATTGCAAGCAGTTATACTTCCTACATTGGAATAGCAGAAACTCATACATAATTAGCCCTTTGCATTGCACAGCAGCAAGGAAGAAAATGCTAGTAAGTAACGAAGTACCAGCAGGTGTGGTGATGAATGTCTTTGGCAAAACAGCTGAAGGACAAAAAAGAAAAAAAATCTGTGAGACAAGAGGCATGCCTGCACAGCGGAATAAGCTCCTTTCCCAAGTGTCTGACTGTAAGGATGTGAGGAAGTTTAAGTTCTGAATCTCTGTAGGCACAGTTGATACTGACTGAAATATTGATCCTACCAGCTCAAGTTCAGGTTTCCCCCAATGTGGAAACGTGTCCTCTGAAGCAGAACAGCTTTGAGCAGAGGAGTTTTTGTCAGTATCTACTTGTTTTCTCTGGTCTAAGAGCAAGAGGTTCAGAAACATGCTGCAATTAGAGTTGCTTGAGTGGTATATGAAAACTGTAAAATAATAAAATCAAGCAAATAGAAGTTGTTCTAGTAAAATAGCAGGTTTGGGCACAGTGGCTTGGCTGTGTACCTGCAGGTACCCCCTGAAGATGAAATTCAATTTTCATTTGCTACATATTCAATGTATTTCTCATTTTGTTTTTGTAATGATTGGTTTTGTGCTAAAAACTGACAATCATGATAAACTCAACACAATTACTTTCCTTTTTCTGCAGTATTAAAATCTTTCACAACATAGAAAAGAATCTAGTTCTAGAGCTGTGCTAGGTGTTGAACAAAAGAGCTGCACACTCAAAACCTGAGAGAATTCTACCCATTTCTTTATAGCAGAAGAATTAATTGATTTACTTGAAAAAGGGATATGTTTATATCCTCCTCAAAGATAACAAAGAACCCCAAACAACCAACCCAAAAGTACGAAAGCATTTGTATTTTCTTTGTTGAGAAAGTAAATGAGACTTGGAAAAAAAAAAAAAAAGACAGGGCAGCAACTTTATCTGTGCATTAGATAAGTAACATTACTACAAATTAAATAAAGAGATGAAAACAGCGACTTCCCTTATGGTGAGATCCAACTCAAAGAGAGGATCTTCAAAGTGATGTGGAAAGTTAGGAGAAGAAACCAAGACTTTCTTTGCAAGTTTAAGACAAAATTTAACATAAACAGGGACTATATATCCTAAGGAATTTATTTCCAAGCAGCTGTAAAGGAGGGTTACCTAGCTTATCCTGTTGTTCACTTTCTCCACATAATAAAAAGAGGATACAGCTGACTCGGTTGTCATAACTCCTCAAATGGAGGCTGCTGTGATCTCTGGGAAGGTAAAAGGAAAAGGAGGCACCTTTTTTGAGTTTGGTCACTTGGGGTCTAGCCTTTGGTTGTAGGAGCTGGTACCAGGCTTCTGGACTTTAAGCTGTATCCAACTGCCACAGGACGGAACATCTGGATTTTGGGTCAGAATGAGCAGAGAGTCGTGGATGAAAGAGACTGAACTTCATGTACAGGGTGAGTAAAGCAGCCTCAGTATTTTTTTCACTGTGCAATATAGGAATTGTTAGGTCCATCTTATTGTGGATGATTTCCATCATATGTCTACTGAATGGAATTCAGCCTTCCACTTTCAGGTCAAAATACTTATCATGTCCTGTGAGACTTGTTCAGTGTCATTGGGGTGACCTTGGAAAGCTGGGATTTTACTGTGAAACTTGAAAAATCAGTTTATTTTATTAATTTAAGACACTTCAGGGTGATTAGGTGTTAATGTAGATGATTGCTTGCTTGTGTTTATGAAAAGAACGGTGGTATTGGGTTTTGATCCCTTTGATTCCCAGTTCTTTACAGAGCATTAGAATATTGGAATAGGAAAATGTAGTTCCAGACTAGTGACATTTGTTGATAATACCCGTAAAGTGTTACAAATTCTTGCATGCCAAGGTATTAATATAAAATGAAAATGATGCGAGTATATATTATAAAAGTACAATTGAAATACACTTCTCACCAAAAGCCAGAGCAGACCTGAGCATATAAGCAGGATGCTCTGTAGCATAGTCAAGAGATACCACTTCTGCCTCTCTCTTCTGGATTTCTTTGACATCCATCTGTACTCATTTGTAATGTACTCTCTCAGTCACTTAGATTTAGCATCTGAATGCTGAGCTGCCCATCATTTTACTTCCCATTAGTCTTCCTATGTATTATAAATATTGAAATGTCTTGTTAATATTAATAAAGTAGTTACTTGTTTAGACTGTTAAGACTACAGATTAGGTGGCAGTAGGGTGCTCAGGAGGAAGAATAAATTAAAGATGTCTGTTTAAGGGAAAACCAAAGGTAGGATAATAAATTTTCATCTGCATGTAGCCATCATTATCTCTTCATCAGAAATTCCGAGCTTCTCACTTGTCACAGTTTTTAACAATTGAAGAGGGATGGAGTAGAAGGAACAATTGCAACTTTTATCAACAATTCCCATTACAATGATAACAGGTAAAGCTGCATTTGGCTCCTGCTGTGTGCTCCATAATTCTGCCAGGGAAGGAAATGATCCTGTTCAAACATGCAATTCTTGCGTTGCAGGGAGATTTCACGGTATTGTCTTGTTGTGTGTTGTGAAGTATAATTTTCCAAAACATGCTGTATTATGGTTTCATAGTATTTTAAAGACATCTTTTTTGGAGGAATTGAAGTTGTAACACAGTAGTGTTTATCACTTCTGCTTACTTTTTTTAAAACCATCAGAATTTTTTAACTCTTCCCACTAGAAAAAAGGTATTTTAAACTAAAAAAACATTCACCACAAGAGGGAAATTCCATTCCTAATAATTTTCACAAATAAAGTGTGATCATTAATTTGCTTTATCAATTTTGTGATATGTCAGTAGCAATAGAACATTTTCTAGCCTTTGATGATGGTTTGGTACAGGAAATTTTAAAATGCTAATGCTGTTAGAGTATTTGTGAATATATCTAAACCTTATACAGAGACAATATAAATTAAATAAAGTTTGAGAGAAACACGTCAAAATATTTGTGGAATATGTTGAAAAGAAATACAAAATCAAGTTACATACTTTGGAAATTAAGACTAGCATTAATTTTATCATTTATCAATCAAACATTTTGAAAATATACTTCATTTAAAAGAGCATTTCTCGAGTAAAGTATTTTATAGAAGAGTCCATTATAATAGATGTATTTAGACATGTACAGAAGTCTGTAAGTTGGTGGTATAATTACTGTGTTGTGCCTGATTCTCATATTGACATGGCTGCTAGTGAGAAAAAAAGAAAAAAAGATGCTAAAACACTCCCTGAGATTGCCTTGTGGTTCATAAAATCCGTATGTTTAACAAATACGGGTTCTTGAACTCCATGATTTTCTCTTCAGTCATTTTGTAAAAGGTTCTCCTCTTCAAAAGAGGAGAAGGTGCTAAAAATCTAAATGTAATTATCCACAAATTGGAGGCAAACATATGGAATTGTTTAATACCAAATTCACAGCGTGCTTTAAGAAACTCCTCTGAAAAGTGTCACAGCTTTTGTGAGGTATTTGTGCTATCAAAAAAAATTTTTCAGGTACCCTTGTAGAAAAAACCACAGGTGTGCTCAAAAAAAGTTTTCATCCATAAAATTGTGCACAAAGAAGACTCTATAAAAGAAGATAGGTGTGACCTTTTAATTTATATATAGCCTAACTGTAATGATGTAAATCGAATATGTGAAAAATGCTGTCCCATTCAAACAGGACTGGGTTTTCCCAGGAAAGGTGGAAATCAAGGTTTTTTGCTGAAGGTGGTAGCTATCATCCACTCTTTTGCTAAAGAGCATTCCACTGTTCTTCCATCTTCTGGTTATTAACAGTATACAGTGGGTGGTTTTTTTTTTCTTTTTTTTTTTTTTTTTTCACAAAGTCATTTCAGGTGAAACATGTCTAATAGCCTGAGTTTGAGGAGGACATTTTTAAATAATAATTTTAAATTAATGCACAATGTTCCGCTCAAATGCATAGACTCTTATAATTCATCAAGATTGCAAATCAAATGCTGGTTTCAAATGAGAAGTGTGGTTAGGTGTATTTATGTCTGAAATCTCTGAGAAAAACAAAAATTCATTCATTT
This sequence comes from Tychaedon coryphoeus, assembly GCA_013398595.1. Lineage (NCBI taxonomy): Eukaryota > Metazoa > Chordata > Aves > Passeriformes > Muscicapidae > Tychaedon > Tychaedon coryphoeus. Next base: position 643,459 of record WBND01000382.1, on the reverse strand, counting down.
CCTACCTCTTAGACATGAAAAGATTTACTGCCACAGCTCAGCTGATGCTATGTTATCTCATCTGTCCATGATCATCTACACTGTAGAAATCAGGAAAGATGCTTTTTCTGTTTTCATCATGTTTTCTTCTTTTTCTGTACGAAATATGAGGTTTTGCAGATGTTGAGGAGGAAAACAATGTTAAATCCTACAAATCAATATTAAATTCTAGGAATGATCTGGCCTCTATTTTTTTCTCAAACACACACAAAAACCTTACATTATTTCCAGTTCAGTGAAGTAGTTTAAAAATATGAAGCTAAATAAATTTAAATTGAAACACTGAAGTCAAAGCTAAAGAGAAATGAGAATATTTTTAAGACTTAATAAAATTGTGAATATCTTTATGATTTCTTTGACCTTCAAAATCAACATAGTTTGCAAAGTTTTAAGCTGGAGTATCCAGAGCTGGAGTGTATCAGAGCATCAAGTGCCACAGATCTGTCATATGGCGTCAGGAAATAGCCATAAGCCTGGAAAAATCTGAAAAACACTATGCCATGCTGATTTCGGGTGCTTGGCCGTTCTAATGTGGATAACTGTCTCTGAAAACAAATAAACATACAGAGAAGCCAGATTAATGATCAAAAGATAATTAGCTTTGCAGAAATTTTTAAATAGTTTAATTGGAGGACATTGCATTTAATATTCTGTAAAAAGTAATAGGTAACCATCAAACGGCCATCAAGGAAATTATATGCTTGTTTAGTATATTGTCTATGACATGATTATTGTCATGTCTTACTTACATACTTCTCTGGCCTCTTAGTAATGGTACGAATTGACAAAATGATTTTTTCTTCATTTTGAAGAGATTTGTTTTATAGTATGTGAAAATTTGTTGAAATAATCTCTTGTGAAAAATAATTTGAGTGTATCGCAGATCCAGAGTGAATTTGCCTGGAGGTTGAGGCATTTATCTAAGATCTATCTGGCCCTATATTCATGGCATTGTTTGGAGGAATATTTGGTGTTTTTTCTACATAAAAAAAAAAAAAACAAAACCAAAAAACCTCAAAAAAAAAAAAAAAAAAATTTGGTGTTTTTTCTACATTAAAAAAAAAAAAAAAAA
>WBND01000382.1:603737-634740 GCA_013398595.1 Tychaedon coryphoeus | reverse complement strand
TTTTTTTTTTAATGAATAGGAGAATTGTTAAAACTCTTTTTCCTTCTCACCTCCACAGTGTTTGTTGGGCTTTGTTTTGTTGTGTTTGGGCTTTGTATGTGTGTGCACACGTTTTGTTTGTTTTAATAAAAAATAGGTTTTAATTAATCAAAACAATGGGGAAAAGAGAATAAAATGAGATCCCTGATTAATTTCCTAAATTTTGTCTGCAGTGCTATTTGTCTTTTCATTTCTACTTTAATATAATCCTTTCTAAAATACCCTTTAATTAGAAAGGGTGGAATTTCATTTCTTTGCTAACATTACATACAGAAGTGATATGTATGCTATTGCAGATGTATGAAGAGGGTACTCTTGTATTTACAAGACATTATACATGGCAATGCAATGAATCCTCTGTTTTCTTGTGTTCTGTTCATCAGCCAATGCAAATAATTTAGAAGAGTTTTTTAATTTATCTCCTGGAAACTGACTTTATGAAATAATTAAATTAATCTGTTTTTCTAATCTCTTTTATGTCTTGGTTGCTCTTTATTTGCTGCCCTATATTGCAAGCACATCTTTCTCAGATATTTAGGTGATTTCACAGCTAAGTGCTTGCAGAAGCAAGTACTTCTTACAAAACTTTTTAGAGAACTTTCTGCATCAGGACTCAGAAGATCACAAACTCTACAAGACCGAATCAAATTCCAGAGGACAGAATCACCACCCACAAAATACTTTCCTATTTTTGCTGTATTTTTGCTGGTTTATACTGCCATGTGGCATTTGTCCACATTGAAGAAATTCAGAAACAGTAAAATTAGACACTTTATTCTGCAATGTATGCATGTTTGTCAAGGTGGAATACCATAGAGAATAGAGGACTTTAACACATCTACCATGTTTTGGTTTTTTTCCTTCAAAGAATATGTCAATAGGGTTAATTTACTTTAGTAAATTAGTACTTTTTACTATTGTTTTTCCCAGAAATATTTCAGTGTGAGATCAGGAAATTTATTGATGTAGGGCTCAGGACTACACTCCCTCTTTCATAGCTAGGCCCAGCTAGGTCCCTGGAATGTGTTCAGCTGCACATCTTCTCTGAGAATTTAGTCTGGCAGCAATATACTTAGAGAAATGCATTTTCCAGGTGGGGATTTCACTTAAGCAGAGCCCTTTCCCCTTAGCATAGCACACTGAAATACTCCATCCTTTTGTGTTATTTTTCATAGCTGGGACTCTAGTCAAAGATTCAGCCCATGCTGAATTCCCATATTTCTTGAGGAGAGTTCAAACCCTCCTCATTCTTCAGCAAAACATTAAAAGGTTTAAGAGTGAGATGAAGTTTTTCTTTTGAAACTTTTCCTTTCCTTTCCGTCTGAAGATGGATATTTGAACACACCCATTGCCTCATTTTCTGTCAGTGGGTACATTTGGACAAATGCTTCCTGTTTCATTACACCTTCTCTTTGGGTGCTTATGCATGAGCAAATTATTTTTCAGCTATATCAATTCTATAGTTAAAATTTGATCCTTGAAAGACATTCAAAACCTGTCATAGGTTTTGATTCTTTTGGTGGATGGTCTGTCTCTTTTGCAGATTTTTAAAGAGTCAATGTGCATTTTTGTAGCATGTAAGCACTGCACTAAATGAGTTTGTTGCAAAATCATATTAAGAATTTTGCCCATTTCTGCTGGAAGCCCAAATGTGACTTCTCTGAGATATATTTAAAAAAAAAAATTCTAAGGTTTTATACTAGGTGTTATTGCATTTTATAACAATAATGTATGCCAAGGTAATCCTAAAAAAAAATAAAGTGGAAAACTGAGAATACAGTAATAACCTTAATAAAAATATGAGAACAATATTTTAAGGATGTTTGTAGAGAATTAACTGGCATATAGGAAATTATGTAAAAAAGATAGTCCTATTAAATATTTAAAAGGTATTTGAAGAAACACCCAATACAAAGCAATTATAAACAAAGGTGATTAAATTTCTGGAAATTGCTTCTCAGCCACTTAGGGAAAAAGTGAACATGCTGCTCGACTGCCTGCCTAACAAGTGCAGTAGCTTCAGTATCCATTTAAGTTATTTAGGTTCAGTGTCCTGCACCATGCAGGAATCCAGTGCAATCCATACTTAGATGGATGCTTTTATGGAAGTTATAGCCACATGAGAAGCATTATAAATGTTTACAGCCATTAATAGTTATTAGTGCTGCCTTTTGCCTGGGTTTCCTCACCCATGCTCTTTTATCTTCCCATAAATTTTCTCTCTAAGCAGAACCCCACCTAGGCCACCTGCTTGGCAGCCTGGATGGAAAAGTGGCGTTGAATGAGCTACTGGGAATCCCAGGATCAGAAATAAAAACAATAAGTCCAAAATCAGGATTCCTATGTGTCCACATCCACAAAGGGCCTGCACAGCATGTTTGAGGTACCTCTTGCATGTCCATAGAAGAATCTTGCTTACTGTGCATGTCCAGGAATTTAATCTGCTCATGAATAGTCACAGCAGATGATTTTGTCTTTTCTCTGCAGATAATGCTTGGTAGAAATTTGAGTCTCTAATTAGGTCCTAATGTCCACTCTACCTATCAAGTTATAATTTAGAAAAGTTCTTTGGTAGGCCAAATCTCAGCTCATATATCTTTAATTAAATGAAATTTCTTATTTTATTTAAATAATCTGGTTAAAGAGTAACTCCTTGCTCTCTATCTAAAAATGAGGTCTTGTCCTGAAATTGTATCTGTAAAAGCTGCAATGTCCTGGCTAGTACAGATATTTTTTTACATAGAAAGACCACAGATATAAAGTGTCATGTCTTTCTGCCAGCATGAAATCTTGTAGCATGGTATGGTATGATAAGAAAAAGGTATGTCAGGTTTTTAATATTTTTTTTCTGTCTTTAAGGATTATATGATAATGGAAATTGTATCAATGAGTGTTAACAGTTTTTTATTCACAAAGGCTTGAGTATATCTTCTCTGAATCTTTTATCAAGATTTGACAGGTTGAGATACAAATAATAAATTCTGTCCTATCATCACTACTTCAAGGCTTGAGAACCATCTTGCAAACCCATCTCAGGTGATTTTATTACCATTTTCAAGAAAAATAGCATTTCACTAGAACAACATTTTAAAATATCTAGGAATGATCAAAAATCAAATGGCTTAAAAAAATTAGTCATGAAATAAATCAAATGGTACAAGATACTGCCTCCCTGTCTTGAGTAATAATAACTAGGGAGGGATCGTGTGTGCATTATAGTAAGCAATACTTACTTGCTAAAATAAATTATTTAGAAAATATATTTTTAAATATGTTCAAAATTAACTTATTTGAAAATTATTACATGTCACATTATGATGATTTATAAGAGCAAAGGATATTGAATGTTCTCATTAAGAATCACAGCAGACATATAATGAAAAAAAAATCATAATTAGTTTTATTACCTGGTTCCCTTTTTTGTACATTTCTATTGCGTGCTTTTGAATAACTTAAAAATATATCTGAGAAATCTTGGGGCTTTTCCCTCAAAACAATTTTCCCCAAATTGCAAGGACTACATACTTTTAGAGGTGTTTTATCATATTATTATTAGTGAGAATATTAATGAGAAAATATATTTTTTTTATTTATTTTATTTTGTGTTTATATTTTGTGTTAATAGCACAATCTTTGTGGTGTAATCTAGTTGTTAGAGCACCAATGACAAATGCTCTACTAAATTTTAACCCTGTTTTTCCCAGTCTTAACTGAATGTCCTTAAGCAAGGCACTTATCTCAGTTTTACAGACAAGAGAGGTTTTTTTGCCTATCTACCCAACAGGGATGTTAAGAGGATTAATTTTCTAAAAGCATGAAGATTCAAGCAAAAGTGAAACATTGCTATTAATGCATTTGACTCCAGTTTGTGTGCAGGACCCTAAAGAAAACAAAGTTTTGAAAACTCAAGATACTTGCAATGTGGCATTGCAGACATAATCATGAAATAATTCTTGTGTTTGGGTTTAAGATGTTTAGGACTTCAACACTTCTTGGATTTCATTGTTGCCTTTGGACTTCGTTGCTTTAACTGATGCCTCTTAGTCCATTTCAGCCCATGAAAGAATTGGTGGTTTTAAGCTTCTCTGGAAAGTATTTTAAGCTATTTTATTGTATGCCCACACCACAAATGATGAATATTCATGTATTCACTCATTCATTCATTCCTTCATTCAATTATTTAATTTCAGCCAAAGAGTTTGTGTCCTGGAGCAGTCAGAGGACAACTTCTTGAGTGTTTCAATGGTACTGTAGCAGTCAGGCTGACTGCTTTCTGCAGTCATTTGTTTTGTTTAAAGGAGCCCATCCAAGGTTTGACAGGGAAAGGTTGAAGGTGTCACCCCACAATGGTGTCAACAGTGGTGCCCCTTCTTGCCATGGCTATTTGAGGTTGTGGGCTCTGGCCATCTGAAGGAATTTACTCCTGTCTCAAAGAACACAGTTTTCTTTCTATTCCCCCTTTATTGTGGGAGACTAGCAGAAAGAGTTTTTCATTAAAAGCTCTCTCATTTCATTTAGTATGAAGCTTTTATTGTGGCAAGCCTTAATTCTTCTGTTTATATAAGCAAAGGTTTGTGGTTTGGGTTTCCTTTACCACCAAGTGTGCCGTACAAATAGTTTTCTCAGGTTTTTCTTGTGCCTAGGAAATTATCTGTGATTCTACTATGCCTTCCAATACACTGTTTTTATTCTCTTGCCAGTTCCAGTCAGCCAGGCTGGAGTCAGGCACACACACATTTGGTTTAAACCACTCTCAGGTTGGACTGGCACAGCTCTGTTGACCAGAGCTGTTAAAAAAGGTGACCCAAAATAACCTACAGGGCTGTGAAGGGGTAAGGCTGAGAACAGCACTTCAAAATGATGTAAACAAAGTCTATTGAGTGTGGGAATTTCCTCTGTGGGCAGGTATCCTCTGTTGTGATACTGATGGAAAGCCAAGAAAAATGTATTTATACATTTTCGTAGAAAAGAAACAAAGAGGGATTTATTGCATTAAGATTAGTAGTAATATTGACAGACTTTAAAACAAGATTGAGCTGCTAAATTAATTTGTGGTAAGGAAAATGAGAAGCCAAAAGACCCCAAAATAATGTGTACTTCATTCTTTTGGTGTTGCCCTTAATGTACCTATGAAATAGTCGTGTGCTTGAGTTGCAGTGATTAATTACCTCTGGTCTATCCAAACCCAAAGAAAATAGCAAATCTTCATTCTTGGTTAAGGTAGATTAGACTCAAGTGACCTTGTATTGAGCTGTGATTTTCCTGCTACATGAAATTCAGGATATTGAAGAACTTATTATTCCTGTGGGAGAGTGGAAGAAAACAGAAATAATTTTTACTGTGTTTGTTAGCAAAAAAATATTTCTTGTGCATGAAACAAGATCTCAGTGTCATTTTGACAATCCCAAAAGATTTTTAGTGGGAAACTAATATGTCTTCAAAGATTCAAAAAGAGGTGGCTTTACTGTACCACTTGAGTGCCTCCCCTTGTGACCTTTTGAGGTCACTTGTGCAAAGAAGTGAATACTATTTCACTTATGTACATGTGGATTTGCAGGCTGAAAAGGATGTTTTTTACTAGCCTGTGGTCAATTTTTACATGACTGGTCTCAAGGGCTATAAAGTAAACAGACAAGATGTTGCCAATGAAATGTTTAAAAGCACATGCATAACACAGGTAGAGGTTTAATATACTTTTGTACACTGAATCAATAATTATACTATGAGTGAATTTGAGAAGAACAATAGATGTTTAATTTGAGCCAAATGAGTTTTGGCAGACTATCAGTTAAGTTTCCGGAAGGATTTTGCAATATTTTTATTTGTACATTGTAAGAGAAAAAACTTGTATTATAATACACTAAGAAATAGTAGATATCCTCTTAATGTCTGAATACAACAAAGTGTAATTAAATAATCAAAGTCCTGAAAAAATAGAATTGCTTGATTAAAAGTTTTAACTTGAGATCATAATTCAGAGATGGTTTTCTTTTACTGTTCCCTTTAAAAATTTGGGAAACTTGTTTTGATTTAAATTCTCTGCTGTTTCTTCTGTGTGTTTTCAGAGTGTGTTTCCTCCTTCCACTGAACCAGGACAGTTTCAATAGGAGTGATATCACCCCTCTGGGCCTGATACTGTTACTCATTTTCTGTGTTTATGTGACTGCCCAATCTATACCAAAGAGACTGATGGAGTCCTGCTGGTCATAAGTGCTGCTAGCTAAGGGAGGAATGATATCCAGCCCCTTTCAGCAAAGAGGTGATTAATCCCTCTAAGTGTAGTTCATATTTCTCTCTTTCTAGAGATTTTTGAGTGGGGCTTGCTGTCTGTGACTCTTTCTTTTTTCACCCTTGCATTCCCTTTATGTTTGGAAAGACTAAGGACCTGCTATTTTTCCCTGCTGGGGATGTGGTAAGTTTCATATGTCCCAAAATGAATGGCTGTGGGTAACTATAAGGCGCATTAAAACCCTTATCTCAGTGTTTATATGTGCTGAAATCAGGCTGAGAGTTTCAGAGAAAGGTGGAGTGGTGAAAGTGATTCTCTTTCTCTGCCTGTTGGTGGTAGGTGAAGGAAACTGTCCCAAGTTTGGTTTTCAGCACTCCCAGCTTGAAAACCAGGTGAGACTAGACCAGAGTTTCCCAAGTACAGGATGTAGCTTTCAATTAGATGTATTGCCTTCAGAATGTCTTCTCCAAATTTGGTCAGTGATAGCAGTTTGAAGGTTTTTTTAGAATAGACTGGAGTGAGTGTGTCCTAATGATACTTAGCATGTACAGAGATGCTCTGTATCCAGGGCAGGAATTGTATTATTTGAAGTTAAGTGAACAGGTTCATCTGGGAACTCCTAAAAGTCTAGATTCTTGCATTACAGCTCAGGTTAAATCTTGTTGGTCTGAAGTATTTTTTCGCTCTATTTTAATATTCAGTTTTAATCTATTGCTGCTCCAAATTTATTATAATTAATGCTGCTTTTTCATTAACCAGCCATGATACTATTTTCTGAAGATAACAATCTGTTAGTAATGCATTATTTAAATATGAATAACAATAAAATAATAGATTTTTACTGTACCTTTATTATTTATTTGCATATTAATTGTTATTTTTGTTTTCAATAGCTTGTGATTTAGAAAGTACTCTGGGAAGTGAACATAGTCTTAAAATAGTTATCATAATGTACTGAAAATTTGCTACTGATTAAATGATTTTTGACTATTGAAAGGAAGAAAACACAATTAATTTTTATTATTCAATAACTAATTAACAGCTATTGTTTAATAAAATATTTACAAACTTAAAATGCCTCTAGTAAAATATGTCAATTTTTACTTAATATTATAACAATGTGTCATTCTTCCTGTGTCTACAATTGTGTTAGCATAGAAGAAGTTTTCTGCTTTCTGGTTCTCTCAAAATATTTTTTTTTTTTTTAATGAGAAAGGTTAGTAGATGTCTAAACAAATGCAGAAACACACCTCAGCAAAATATTCCAATTTTATATTGGTTTTATAACATTACCTCCTTTCACATTTCTAAGAATCTGCTAGGAAAAAAGCTATTTCTTTCTATTATTGAACAGATATTTTTCAAGTGGCATCTCAGCATCAGTGTTTCCATATGTATATATGCATGTACATATATATATAGTATACACACACCTTTCATTTGCTGATATTTTTTTCCATGTGTAAACAGCAGATTGCATTGCTAATGCCTCTTTGATGAAAAGACAGTGAGCTCCTCAAAAAATGAAGAGGATCTCAAGTGAGACTTTTCTATCTGTTCTTTCTGATCCTTTTTTTTTTCCTGCTCAAGGGATGATTTTCATCAGTGTAAGTTATGGACTGGATCTGACCCTCTCTGATGTCTTCCATTTTCTGTAGCACAAGCAGAGTGAACAATGCCAGGGCAACAAACACCTCGACTCTTGAGCATGCATTTTGGGAAACAGTTATTTGAGGGTAACAGAAAGCAGTAAATCTAAACCAGAATCATATGAGACACATAGTTAAAAGCTGTGGAAAAATGCTTTCCCTTCACTGCCAGATTGCCCTGCTCTCTCCATGGTGTTTGTGAATTACCTCTCTCTGTCCAGTCCCTCACCTCATAAGGTTTTTCACCGGTGTCACACCTGCCAGATAATGAACTCAGCTGAAATGTTGGTATTTCTGTGAAGATCAGGGTGAGATTCAACTGGGAATCTAAAATATTGTCTCTCTCTTCTCCCAGTATATCAAAAAAATGGTGGTATGGAGAATACACCTACAAACTTGATTCATACACATAAATGCATATTTTTCCATGTGTCAAGGTGAGTAACACCTCATCTGGTGCACTGGGAGTCACTGGAGAGGAGGCTGAATTTTGCAGTATAACTCCACAGCATATAGCTCATATCCAGCTTGCTTGGACTGCACCAAAATAAATGCACAACTGTCTGCACCAGTCCATGGAGACAGAAGTGTTAAGTTCTTGGAGCTCTCCAATGGAACTTGCCTGCCAGATTATTTTCAAGTAAGTGTGTGCACTGTTATAAACTTCATCTTTCTGAATATCAATTTTAGGTTGATCATTGTTTTTTTCATATGTTCTATGGATATTTCTCTTTTTGTACATAAAGAAGGGAAGTTTAAGGTTTGAGATGTTGTCTTCATCAGAAATCAATATAAATATGAAGTTCAAATATTTATTTTAATACACTTTACATCTATATTTAAAAATAAAATTAGATGGAGCCATTTCTTGCCCATCTTAGTGTTTGTAAACTAGACAGGACTGTACTAGACTGATAAAGTTTTGTAGGGCATATTATAATAGTGACATCTTATATTTCCCTTGCATCCTTATCTAAAAAGGAAATAAATCAATGTACTATTTTAAAGCACTTTTTCATATTTTCTCTGGTGTATAAACTCTAACTTGAAAATTATTTTCTCAATCACTGCTACAGCAACTTCATGTATTTCACTAGCAATTACTTTTCACCTTTGATAAAACCGCAGAACATATCTGAAGTATAAAATAATTTCTCCTAGTATAAGGTAGAACATTTTTAAACTGTAAATTTAGTAGCAATTTCATGGTAGATGTGAAATTTTCTTTACTCTGTTCCTTGTCACCCCATCCATTCCAGGTTTTCAGTTTTTAACTCTTTAAAGGTCAGAGTTTTCATTTTTCTCAGGCTTTTTAAATGGAATGGCAAAACTATGAGCAGCATTATTAGTAAGCAGATTTTGAAGGTGCATTCATAGCAACCAAACTTGGAAGGCACTTTAATAAATGCCTTCTGAAGTTAGGAAACACGAGAGGAATAATTACCTAATGAACACATGTAATATATTTGAAATAATTTAACAAATATGTACTGTCATGCAGAATTTCATAGTGAACACATTATCCATAATAATGTATTGCTGTGCTGTCTTGTTAGGTGGATTAAAACCTGTAAAGCTGAACATGACCTAACAGTCCCTAGATTCTACCACGGTAAGGTTAGCAGGGAACTGCTGGGCAATCTGTTACTTAATAAGTATTAAAATAATTTCTGAAGGTCCTGATTAATTTTAGATATTTTCAGATTGGATTTAGATTTTCAGATCTATTTTGCTCATAATTTATTGTGCCTTTGTTGGGTCTAATTTTGAAAGTCTGTAAATTTCCACCCATGAGTCAGACCATTCACTTCAAGAACCTGTTCAAAAGTATTGGATGAATAAGGGAAAGATATTGGTAAACTTGATCCATGTCTTTTTATATATCCTCAGGTACCTCCTTTGCAAATCAGCTTAGTTATGTGATTTCCCTCTGTTTCTTGGAATTTTTGATTGAGTTCCTAAATCTTACACAGTGAGAGTCCTCATATCACTTTTGGATGATAACATTGTTCCTTTCTTGAAGGCAGTTAATTGACCTTTTTTCACTTTTTCTCTTGAACCATTCTAAGGTACTCGATACCTTGTTTTATGAAAAAAAAAAGGAAAAAATTACTCTTATGAGCCTTAAGATGAGTAAAGGAATCAGTTACCAGTAGTTGTCCAATTTTAATTTCCACTAGTTGAAAATGTTACTTTTCTTATTCAGAAATAATTATTTGAAGTATTTATCCATATCTATAATTGGTCAAACTGAGATCAAGTTCTGTGCTCTTTTTGTAAGAGCACTGACAAGTCTATAACTCATAAAGGTAAATATTGATGTTGGAATTCTAGCCTCTCATTCCAACACTGCAATCTGCATCTATCTCACCCCAGTCAAAGCTGCTGGGTGTTGGTAGAGAAATTTATGCTCCAGATACCTTCTTTTTGCCCAGTATCTTGCATGCATATTCTGCTCTGGAGAGAAGCAAGAAAGGAGGACTGGCAGAGTCATTCTGTATTCCAGCAGACAGCAGAAACAGGAAAAAATGGACCAAGATTGTAATTTCAGCAGCTCTTCATCAGGTATGTATGTTTCTCCTTTAACTGCATAAAGGCTGTTGCCACTGTCATCTAGGTTCTTGTTCTAAATTCTCTGATAACTGAAGAATGAGAACAGCTAGAGCAATAGAAAGGCTTAACAGTAAACCAAGAAAAAGAAAAGGTGAGAGACTTGTTCAGTTTTTTAGAAAATAAAGACTGTCCAGGCTCCAAAATATGTGAAATTTATTTTAATATTAGTGATTTATATTAAATAAAAAGGTATCATGAGGCATACCCAGTTAATTCCTCTGATTTCCTGGAAGAGGGGATGCAATAAATTTTGTGCAATCTGGTTCAGCAGATTGCCTTATATCAGTGCAAAAGCTGTACTCAGATCAGCAATTGTTCATGATCAGCTGCTGAGATGATAGCAAAGATTAGAGTTTGGTGAGTTTATTGGCTAGGAAATATGTTACCTGAGTATCAGAAAGGCATGTGAGTGTGGTGGCTCAGTGTTTTTATCTCACAGGAAGCGGAGTCCAACTTTCTCTGAAGTGACTACATGGATTATTTTATTGTCTTGCTATAGGACCAATGATGAGGATCCTGAAAGATCATTAGTAATGAAATCTGTTTTCTCAGCATTATAGGAAGTTGCAGAGATTTCACATGATTGGTTCAGTGCCAAGATATGCCTCTCAGTTTTGTTGTTGACATTGGGACTTACTAGAGAAGCAAATATTTATTCTTTCAAGAATCCATTCCTTCCCTTGCATCCAAATATCACTATGAGTAACCAGACAAAGAAAAAACTCACTTACTCTAGCTGACTGAATGTTTGGTTTCCCTTTCTTGTTCTCCCCCCATAACATTTCTTTCCCTCATAAGCTTAATTTGGCTAAAAAAAAAACAAACAAAAAAAACCCCCAAAAAACACAAAAAAAACAGCCCCCCCCCCAAAAACACCTTTTTGAAAATGAAGAGTAATAACCCAAGGATAGCAGAGATGTTCTACAGGGTCTAACTGCCCCCTCAGCACCCACTGACATAATATCTGCACATTCTGTATGTATCTACTATGTAAACTTCTCTGCTTAGAGAGGAAACCAAGGAAATTCTCAGTTATCTTTTATCCTCTCTGTCGAGTCCTGTTGGTAAGAGCTGAGGTGCCCAGTGGGTTCCAGTATCAGGTGAAGCAATTGTGCTCACATTAATAGGGAAGAGAAAAGATGTAGGTAACAAGGCAAACTCAAAGACTCAGAACTCTGAAATTCTCCAGGACTGGTTACAGAGTAAACAAAAGCAGAAATCAGGTAAGCAAGAGGTAGAGCTGTTCTCAAACATTATCCCACCTTTATGCCTGCAAAATTTTTTTGTGTAGTTTCAGTTTTGAAATGGAAGTTTTCCTTGCTGTGTTTCAATGCTTTTAAAATTATTTTAGACACATGTGACGCAATTCAACTTGTAATTATAAATTGCTCTGCTTCTCTTGCAGTGATGCAAAGAGAAACACAGAATTTTTCTGAGCTGGAAGGGACCCAGAAGGATTGTTGAGTCCAACTCTTAAATGAATGGTCCATACAAGGATCAAACCCACAACCTTGGCATTATTATCTCTAATCAACTGAGCTCATCTCAGGGTCATGTTATAAAAACAGATACAGAGAACAGGTTATTAGAAATAGCTGCTGCTTCTATGTGAAAATAGTATTCCCCTTTAAAGGAGCTGTCTAGTTAATGCCTTTCATTTCAAGATATGCCAAAATTTGCTTGATAGGCCTGTTCCTTCATAAAAAAAAAGTAATAATAATAATAATGGCAGAATCTTTCAAAAGCAAAATCTCTTCTTCCTGTGGAACGGCATGCAGAGGCAGAGGGCTGAAGTGGCTCTGTGTGGGGCTGTGGCAGAGCTCCTTAGCAGTGTCTCGTGCAGCTGGGAGCTTGTTTCCTCAGCTGTCAGTCCCTGCCCTGAGCTGCAGTGTGTTATTACTTGATCGCTGGGGTAACAAGTTGGAAAATGCTGCCTTGGCTGTTCACACGCCTGGCTCGTGTGTTTGCACTGTCAGACTGCCACAGCCACTGCCTCTGTTTGTTTTACCTCTCTGTTTACCTTCTTCCCTGCAGGACCTGTAAATTTGATATGAAACTAGGAAGAAACAGAGCCCAAACTCTGCTGGAGAGAAATCCTGTCGAGTTGGTTTATTTTAACTTAAATCCTTGTGGGGGTGGAAGAAGGAGGAGGAAGTTGCTAAAACAGTTCATGCTGTTCCATGTTCACATGGATTCCTGGCAGTCGGTTCTCCAGGCCTGGAGGTTCAAAAGGGTAGTAGAAAAATCTGGAGAAATGCCAAGGAGACAGAACAAGGGAAATCCTCACCACACTGTATAAATGAAAAGAAAAATGCTTCTAATAATTTCCATATAATATAGCTTCTATATTGTAGACAGGCTGCTTACCTGATCAGAACAAAGACCCTTTTCCATCCATGAAGATGCAGCAGTATAGGGAAGCTGTAGTTCTTTGATTTATTTCATTAATTAAAATATATTTGGAAGTAAAATAGTAGTCTAATAATAATAGATATTCAGATATTCTTCAGAATATATAATTCAATTTTAATTAGCATATCTCTTGAGGTCTCCTGGGAGTAAGAGTGAAAATGATGTAAACTTCAGGTTAATGAGTATCCAAGGGCTCACCAAAACATTGCTATTTATTTCCCAATGTGAAGCATTTTTAAAGAAAGATAATTCACCCAATTCTGTCCGTTCTCGAACTTGAAGAAAATTAATTTACAATATGCATTGACTCTGTTTTTATCATAGGAACACCATAGAGTGGGAGTCCAGACATTACAGGAGAACTTAGTATTACAACAATAAAAATAAACTTTATTTTTTAATATCAAAGAGTAAGGTTCAGACTGATTCCCTATATGGTTTTCCATCTCTCTGTTGTGCCATAAGACCATAATATTCCTGCAAATGTGGCTACATGGGCAGCAGAAAAGAGATACTTAAGATCCTCATCCCCTACATCATGAATATAGAGCTCTGAGATGTTTTACTGCATATTTAATGTTTTTTCTAATAAACAGGAACAAAAGTCCCAATTTTAACAGTGTTTGCATATTCAGCGAGAGTCTCTACATAATGAAGCCAAAGCATAGATCTCCATGGATTTGATGTGCTTTAATCAGGCATTTCCTGAGCATCTCATAATGTTTCAGTACTGTAAACCCAAGGAGGCTAGAGTGTGAAAAGGGGCAACAAACTTGACAATGATTTTACTGGGGGGGATACCCTTGTAGAAGTTAGACCATCTGAAGGAACTTGAAAATTAAATCCATTTTAAGAAGATCATTGTTTTGCACACATGCATGGCAGTGTGCTGAGTGAGAAACAGATGTGTCCTTTGCATCCTGCTACTTTCAGCTGTGAGTTTCTGTCTTGGAGTACAGCACACACTCAAGTCAAAAAGCAAAGGTTGCCCATGATCTTCAAGGACTGATTTATTGGTTTACCTTTTCCTTCCTGGTCACACATCTTGTACATTAAATAATATTTTCGAGGTGGTGGGCAGTGTGTTTGTTTGTGTTTTGGTTTGGTTTGTTTGGTTTTTTTATTTAAGATTGTTGTTGGATGTGGCTTTTTGGTTTTTTTGGATTTTTTTTCTTTTTTTTGGTTATTGTGGGGTTTGTTTTGTTTTGTTTTGCATTTTTTTTCTTTTTTAGTTTTCTTTATTCCATCTCTTTAAATACAAATCTTGAGGTACAGGGAGTAGCCAGGAGATTACTGCATTCTGTATAGTTGCACTTGAAATGAATTAGACCTCAATTCTCAATTAACTCTGCTTAAATTGGCCAATTCATGTTCTCTGTAAAGGAACCAAAACGTTTTGTGTATGTTTCATGTAGGTCATTGTTTTCTTCTGCTTTGGCTGCAGAATCAGCTAATGCAGAATGTCTCTGATCTCAAACTTCATTCAGTCTCAGCATAATTTAGCAATTTTCTGTCTAAGAGACTGTAACTAGAATATTCCTCTTCCTACAAAGACTTATAAAGCACTTCACTGATCATTTTCTGCTCCTCATGCTAATCTCTGAGTTCCACTGAATTATTGCTGTTTGTACAGGAAAAAAAAATGAAAAGGAAAATGATGTTCCCTCTGCAATATATACAAACAGAAACTGAAAAAGGAAATAATGTGTAGAAAAATTAGCATAAAAAAAAGTAAAGGCTGACTAGTAGAGGGTGTAGTGAAAAAAAATTTTAAAAGGAAGCATCATACATAATCTCATTCTTTTAGAACTCTTTATTTTCAATTAACTTCCTGTAACAAGTTTCATTAGCTCCTGAAGCACAAACTGATATCATGACATGCACTACATTTCAGGAGAAAAAAAAAAGCAGAGGAAGAGCTATAAAATGCAAGATATGCAAGATTAAATTGTAGCTGTTAACTGCATAAATTAACATGTATCATAATATGTAATTAATATGTATCCCCAAAGCAGAGAATGTTTGCAGCAACCAGAAGTCGTGTGGTTTGGGATTACTGTTCCAAGAAACAGAGGAGACTGCATTAAGGGTTTGGTGGCTGATTAATGGAGATTTCTCACATACTTGGTTATCACCTGGTTACCAAGAAAGAGAGAAACATCTTTCTATCACTCTGTGTTTAAAAATAGAAATTTGTCCCAATTATGTTTCAAAACACCTTTTCTCCATTATGAAATCAGAATATATAGTCTTGAAAGACTTTTTGTCTTTTGATCAACTGTAATCAAAACAGTCAGAATATGTAACAAGCATTTTCTGGGTGCTGCAGTTGTCAGCCTCACCCTTCACATTTTCTCTCCCTTAACATTTTTACCCATGTTATTCTCTGGAAATAATGCAGGAACTGCTAGGGAGCATTGAGACTTATCCAGATTGTTAATACGCATCTCATGTGGTGTTATAATAATTTTAAAAAATACTGATTTTCTTTCATGAAGACCTTTTTTTTTGTAAATATTTTCTAGGCGTTTAACACATTTTTTATCATTTTTTTCCCAAAGAAAGAACTTATTTTCTATAACTTCTGTAGGGAGGAACTTTGAGTCAGTCTATTTTGCTTAAAATCTATTTCTAATTCCAATCCTGAAGCAGTATAAATTATACTTTGGTTTTCTTCATCTTCTACCCACAAATTTTTTAACTCCTTCTCCATGTATTTAATTTCAATAACACAAGATTTCCTTACAAACTACTAGGAAGGGTTGTTTCATTATTCTAGCTTCTTTTTAAAGTAAAGCCTTTTTATTTGATGAAGCAAAATAATTGTCCATCTGACTTAAAGAAAATTCCCTGCCTGTGAGCAGGTCAGTGATTCATATTCTGCAGGAGTCAAGGTGGAACCTACTAATGAACACGGTGTCTCACTTCTGAGCCTGCTTGATGATGCTCCTCAGAAAGAGATGCCTCATGAAAAGAGAGATACTGCTCTTAAAAGGATCTGGGAAGCTTACTGTGACATTATTAAAATACTCTATTTTTACATGAGGGTCAAGTTGGAACAGCTCCAGTGGTAAGGCTGTGGCAGTCATCCTACAATGAGCACAGTTGGGTAGGAAATGTCTCCTTGACTTCAATCCCATTAATAACCTCCCACATGAGGGAGGTTTGCCAAAGGGTCTGTAATAGATTTCTTTTCAGTGTTATTTTCTGTTGCTCCTGTCATTAGCTTGTGAAATTTCAGATCACAAGGTCTTTTCAACACATCTCAGGTAACTGGCGTGCAATTCCTTTTTGCTTTGGATCTTGTTTGCTCTACTAATAGCTTTAAAAACAAAGTAATTTTTTCCTTCTCAAAAGAAATATTAGGCTGCGTGAAGTACTTGGCAAGAATTTTCATCTCTTGTAGATTCATGGGGTTTTGGCATCAAATGCTAAGGCTTTAAAACCCTCAATTATCGCTGTTAAATGTTCATAACATTTAGCTTGATGGTTCAGCAAAAGTGCAAATATGGATGTCACAGACGTTGTTAATAATTAATGCCTTTTAATATAAAAATGTTAGAAATTGGCTTGAATTTATTAAATTCTGCCCCAACTTTAAAGCTTCTTTTAGGCAGCAATCTGATCCAATATGACCAAGAACACTCAGGATCTTAACAGACCTAATTTCTTGATAAAACGCCCCTGTTAATAATAGTGTTCTCTTTTTAAATTGCCAAATAAGGAATACTGCTAGGATATTAAAATTTTTTAACATTGACTGATGTCACTAGCTTTTAGGACTTTAATTATTGCAACTCATTCTTATTTAACTTCTTAAATCAGATTCTGCTGTCTCAGGAGATGGCAAAATGCTGGTATTAAGATATTACTCCATGGATTATCTCTGTCTGTCACTTTTCCCTTGTATAACATTCCCTTCGATTAATCATTGTATTTGTTATCAAGTGCTTATTGGCATTTGTATGTACCCTTTTATATCTAGATTGACTACATTATCTCTGTTCCTGAAAGAATTTTGTAAGAAGGAATATCTTACCTTTATACCGTTGACTGCGGCTTCTTTTTCTTTCCCTCAAGCTGAGCTTTTAAAAATATGACTTTTTCCCAATATTCCTGCTCACCTTGTGCAAAGAGATGGTTTACTAATTCATTTATCTCCCAACTAAATTCTTCTATCATTTTGTGCCTTTTCTTTTTCATTTTTTAATTTACTGGAACCTTGGGCATGGCTGTCAAAATGTCTCTGCTGCTGGGTGTCATCATTGGTATGGGTACATTTCCATCACTCATTCTCCATTCTGAGATTCCCATTCTCCATTCTTAATTCATCTCAAATGTCAGGTTTTGTCATACCACCACCAGGTTTACAACATCCTAAACTGACAATATCTTGAAATTGGTGAGTCTTGTACATGAAGAAAGAAAGGGAAAATGTCCAACTTTGGAAACACCTTTCTGTTTATTCTCTTGTAACTTCTTTCTGAGACAGACTTTTGAATTGTCTAAATTAAATTAAATTATCTAAATTGAATAGTGTCAACCAAAAGCATTTTCTTCTGTTTCAACCAGCAGAACAGTTAGCAGTATAGTCCTTTTTTATTTAATGTTTGTATAAAGGGAGTTTCTAAAAACTTTATCATAACTGGATTTATTTTTGAAATAACATATTAACAGGATTATTTCATAGCCTGAAATTCATTTAATATAATATCACTTCTTACTTTGTTCATGTGTCATGGTATTTTAAAAAAAATCTTCTATCTTGATTTAAGTGCTTACTACCAAATATCCGTGAAGACATGATGACAATTATATAAATATTTATATTTTGGTATTTCTTTAAGGAGTTATTCAATACATGTTTGCCCAAGTCATGTTAGAGTAAAATAAGAGGGAATATTGTTTCTTGACTTGGTTTTGATGATTACCTTTGTTGTGGTCTCACTGGCTTTTCAAAAACAGATGCCTCTTTTCTATATTATAGATATTTGTTATTTGTGTGTCCAGAGCCTAAGGCAACAAAATGCTTCTGGATTCAGCAGAGCAGTTTTCCAGCAGAAATACTTTTCATAAATCCCTTTGTTGTAAATATGTAGAGAAGTTCTTTCTTCCTGTTCTTTCTGTCCTCAATTGTGTTACTACTTTTGCTCCAGAGTAGTTACTCCATAGACAGATAGCAAGAATGCAAGTAGGGTTTTATGGCCTTGAAATATGCTTCAACTATGATTATAGGAGTATTAAAATCAATTATCACTTATATTTGGAGGATAACATTACTAGCTAAAAGTTGCTAGATGTTAGTAATTATCATCATCATATTTTCCTTTATTCCTTGTGAATACCAGTTGTATCAGCAAGTTACTGGTTTAGACACTACTTTTACCATTCTGCAACCTTTGTAGGGGCTAATCAAAGGTGGGATTTGACCTTTTTATATCCAGTGGCTGATAGAGATAATGCAGGAATAAGCTATAAGGGACTTCAAAAATGAAGACAAGGGCTTATGTTTGTAACACAAAGCAAATGGAAACCAGTGAACAGATGACAAAGTGAAGGGCTTACAGAAACGATCTCCTGAGCAAAGTTTTCTGGAGAAATTTTGATTATGTGAGATTGCCAAGACCAAAGGCAAAGAATGTCAGATACTGATATATGATAAAACCTTAGACAGGAGCTCTGTCTGTGAAGACTGGTTCTAAAGTGTTTAACAGAACATGAGAATCTAGAGCAGTCAGAAGTGCCACACATGGCTGAGTGACAGGGTGTTGTCCACAGAAAGACTTTGAGGAAGGAGGAGTAGTGGTAGAAGAGTTTTGAGATGTAAAGCAGAGTAATAATAATGTGCAGCACCAAATGTTGGTGTATCTGTGTTCCAATTGTTTGGTTTTCAGCTCTGCAATAGGCCCCCTCTGGGCTCCTTGATAAGGCATTGAACACTTCTGTGTCTTTGTTTCCCCATCTGCCAATAAGTGATAAAAATCTAGTTCACAGGTGTATTGTGTGCCTTGGTTAATAAATATTTTGAAGGTTTTTTTGCCACCATCAGATGGCACACCTATTGGAATGCTAAAGCTATTCATTAACAATCACCACTGAAACCACAAAATCAGAAAAGGCCCTGGTTTCTGAAGCTCCATGTACTTAATATAAATTACTTTGTGATGTATCAAAACTGCTCAGTAACATAACCTGGGACCAGAAGAAAAAAAAAGGTTGAACTACAAAAAGCTCCAAAAAAGATAAAGTGCAACTGATTTTTAGTTCATTATCCACATCATGATGACAGCAAATCTAGAGTAAAGAGAATGCTTAAAAAATTACCTAGAAGAATTAGGACATGCAAAAAGCTGTGTCATTTGCGAACAGCAAAACATCCTGACAAAAAGAGCTCTGAAATCCATGTATATAGAACCTAATGTTTCAGCTGAAGAAGAATGCTGACTGCAGCAGGAATTAGGCACAACTAATAATATGGAATGAAAAATGAATGCTCATAGTATGCAAAAATACATAAATAGACTATATTTCTAAACAAATGAAGGAAAAAGGGGGGGGGCGGGTGTGGAACAAGCAGCAGTGCCTATGTTACATGAGTCCTGCTCACAATCTGGATTGATTGATTCATTATGAATTTTAAGTGTTTTAGGTGTTGATAGAATGCCCATCCCTATCAATCATTTTAAAGTGTTTATTGCGAAGTGCACAGATATGGAGAAATGTATTTTAACCCTGAGTTGCTAAAACTTTTTTTCATGCTTTTCCTTCTTACCATCCTTGATCTATTTCCTGTAGCATCTTTTCTTCCAATTCTAAATCCTTATTTCCAATAATTTATAGTGCAATATAATTATGAAAAGAATTCTTAAGATTGATGTTATGTATTATTGGTTGTGGCTGTTTAACAAATCAGCCTGTTCTATTTGGATTTATTGTTGTGTACACAGTTTTGTGAGGAGTAAATTTTCTCTTTCATATTAGCTGCTCATAACCTGTATTTCATCTTTGCTCCTACATGACTTACTCCAGACTTTAAAAAACACAAAGCAAGTTATTAATTCAGTACTGAGATAATTCATGTTTCACTCCTTTTACAACAAAATATTTGGAGGAGGCAGAACTGGAATAGGATGAAACTAAAGGTTTTGGTACCACAGCAAGAGCAGAAGGTGGCAGAACCAGGGTTTCTTAAGCATGACCAGGAACCTCTCCAACTGCAGCCTAAGGAATGATTCTCTTCCAGAGAGTGAGTTACAAGGAGAGGCCTGTAATTTGACAGATTGGTTTGACACCCATTAATTTGACACTCCCTTTAAATGGAAAGCAGATTCCATTCTTTCTATTGCCCTCCATGCAATTTAATCCTTCCCTAAATTTAAGTACAGTGTCGCAAGTAGTTCTTTCTCCCCTTCTTGTTGAATCAGACATTTAATGTTTTCACTAACTTTTCTTTATAAGCCCTACCAGTGTCCACAAAACTGAAAATATTCTTCCTGGAAATTAATATACAATTAGAAAATAATTTTCTTTGTTTAACAGATTTCCTGTGTTTGCCAGGAAATCAAGCATAACTTTGTGTTGTGGGAGACACACTGGAATCTCTGTGTATTATCTTCCAGCCCTCAGATGAGCAACAGGAAATAAAATCATGGCTCTACCTCAGCATACTGGCACCTTGTTTTAGCTAATGAAACAACAGTAAAACTCAAGGTAAACTCTCCCAAAGCTATCTGAAGTTCATAAGAATAATTAAGATATAAACCCAGAAGAATAAATAAAATATGCAAAACCTTTATTAATCTTGAGCATCTGGTGACTTGTCAGTAACCACAGACACTTAACCAGCCTGCTTTAACATGCTGTTAATTTGCAGTCTTTGATTAGATAGATTTTTTTGGTATGTATCCATAAAACTACAAGGATCTTCCCTGCCATTCATTATATTCCTTTTAATAAATGACCTCGGTTTTGTATGCCAGCAGGGAGGTTTGCAACACTGAATGTTCCTGTCAAAGGAAAATTTATCTTTTCTACAGGATTTTCCAAAAGATTAAGCAGGTATCTTTAGACACGAGACCCAGACCCAGGTCACCTCCATTCTGTAAGTAGCATGTGTAATTTTGTTTGTTTGTTTTTTTATTTGTTTGTTTGTTTGTTTTTAAACAGTGTCTTTGTGACGACAGGATTTCACCTCTTCTACTACCTTTAAAACAAAAATGTAGCTCATCAAGTAGATAGATACATGAAAAAATAAATAGTCTCAGTAGAATATGACTCAGTGGAATAGTCTCAGATGGATAATGACTACAATTGCATCAAGTAGAAGAGAAAAATACCTTTCTCTATAGAGATGTTTCATAGTATATTGATCTTTGTGAGATTATTTTTTTCTCTGCCTGAAAATCTACCTCCAAACAACCAACCTTTTTGTTTCAAATAACATACATAGTTTGTGTTTTGATGGACTAGAACCATAGGGCCAGGTCATGCTCTGTTAAGTTCTGTCAATGGCAGCAGAATAGGACTTGGAATAATGTCAGCCAAAATATCTTGCTGTCAAATTACCATTTCCAAGTATGAATAAACTGTACAGTAAGAAGCCCCACTGAATCCTACAAGGCATCCTAGGGAGAAAAAAAACAACAACAACAACCAAAACAAAAAATCCAAAGAAAACCAAACCAAACCAAACAAAAAAAACTACATACAAAAAACCAACCATAAAACAAACAAACAAACAAAATCCAACTAAACAACAACAACAAAAAATGATAGAAAATCTTATATATGGTTATCTGGAAATTGTTGTAGTTGCAGATAGCATTACAATTTGCACATGGATACGGATTCATAGAAAGGTGCCTAAGCTCATGAGACCTCAGAACAATTTTAGGCTATTTTAAGATATTTTGCTCATGAAACACAACAATACTGCTAAACACTTGTTTTTAGTGAGACATCTCTCTTTTCAGCTGAGTTGCTTTTTGAGCAGAGCACATTCACTTGGTGCAGACTGAAATTCTGGGTCCTGGGAATGGTTGAACTTAGCCCTGTAGAGCAAAACCACTGGGCTTTGCAAATTCCAAAGTCAGCATTGTATCAGGGGAGTCTGAAGGGCAGCACTGCCCAGGCACAGACAGGAGGCACCATCAGTCACAGGCACAATCCTCTCTGCAAATGTCCTTGCAAATCAGACTGCTGCATCCCACTCTGTCTGTGTAATGTGTGTGTAATCTATCCTAAACCCTGGCAATGACTGTGCCCATAATATTGGATTTGCTTTTGAGAGGTGTAGCTTGAAATGCAGGATCTAGTCCTGGAACTGCTGCAAGAAGGGAAAGAAATAATGGAAGCCACTGCTTCAATCTTCTCCATACTAATTCCATTTTATTAGTTTAATATTGATATATATTAGATGAGTTGCTTATTACATCAGGTGAAATGCTGCAGTCTGTTTCCTCTTATGGAGAGACTCATTTCCTTAAATCTTTGCATTTTCACATGGTGTACTCCTTGACCATTTTTAATTCAAAGCAGCTGTATTAATTCCTTCTACAGCAGTTCTCAGCACTGCAATTACAGCATTAACATTGAGCTTTTCAGACTTGATAACAGATTCTAATTTTATCCCATCTGGTTTATTGTGAGGATTTTTTTCTGCCTGGAGGTGACTTTTCCTTAATCATTTCTTCTGTACAAGATTGCTAGTAGGAGCTTAAAAGGCTTTCTTTGTGCAAAGAACGACTGCTGGTTTCTTCTCCACCAGGACAATGTACCAGCAGCTCTTTGGATAAATTGTCTAGAAGGCAATCATTTGGAAGCTCTTGCCAAGCTAGAGAGGTTATTAGCTTTTGATGTCTTTTCTTAAATAATATCACTGTAAACTTGCCCAAGTGTACTGGCATTAGATCTTTACTGGGTTTTCTTCCTGAGAGGAAAAACTGCAAAAGGCTCCTTTTTTTCATTTAAAAATAAAAATTCTTCAAGACTAAGGGCTCAGATATTCACATGGACCTCCCACTGCAGGCACTAGGCTAGGGTGGGGGGAGTGTACATGTGGAAGAATAAATGGGTCCAGCTGCCAAGTGGAAGGGAAAGGGAAAGTAAGGGATATTAAGAAAAAAAACCCTCAAAAAAAAAAAAAAAAAAAACAAAAAGCAAGCAGAAACTAGCATAATTTCCCTTCATCAGTAATTTTTAAAAATTATTTTGAGACTTATATTTTATCTTTGCACTTGTGTTGGCAATGACCTTTCTAGCAATGCCATAATGAGATGTTCAAAAAAGATGGAGTGGTTTAGCTCAGGTTTAGGCCCCTATTGTGCCCAGACAGCCACTAAACAATGATGTGTGTTTTTATGTCTCACTTGTGCCCACTCTGAATGTAGAGTTTCTGGGAGCTCCCATACAATCTTCAGCTATCTTTGTGAACTCATAGGATCTATGAACTTCGTAGGATGTTATACATCCATTACACTAGATGATATCTTAGGGATATGATACCTAGGGAATGAGGTCTGGTCTGTAGCTGCATTTATTCCTCAACTGCAGATAGATTTCCAGCCTTTTTTTTTTTTTTCCAATATTTACAAATTGGCAAATAGCTTTATGGCTGGATAATCAAGTAATATGTATATTCCTCAGCCGTGTTGAATTTTAGACATACTAATATACATACCAGGTAAAAGAACCATAGGTCCTTGTGAATTCATTGAAAGCAGGTTATTATATTATAGTATATGATAATATATATTATAATTATTATATTATAGTATAATATATTATAGTATATGTGACATATATGAGCTGGTATTTTATCAGTTTGGACATCATTAGACTTGGGCCACTCTCACAGCTGGTGATTGCTAGATCTCTAACTAAGTTTAGCTAAGGTCATGACTGTATTTTTTATATATGTTTCAGGTTGGTCTCATTGAAAGACAGTCAGTGAAACTGAGACCATACTCAGACCCTTCCTTCAAAATATGGGGGAGTAGATCACTGCTTGATCCAGACTTTATCACTCAGTCAAAGCAAATTTCTTTTTCCTCTAAGAAAGTCTTTGATATTTTGGATGAGACTTCTTCATTTCAGCTAGCTAGTATTGTAAAAATACTTTAGATTGTTATTCAACAGTTATGTGCTCTTTGGGAATTTGAAATAAACTACAGAAGTTATTGTAGTTTGTTCTTTATATTTCCTGTGGATTCTTAAATGCTCCGAGTTTCTTCCTGGTTCTCCCTAGTTGAACTATAGCTACCAAAACAATATTGCAATATTCCTTACCTGTTGGATTGAGTCCCAGCATAACTATAATAATTCCACTGGCTTCTGTGCTATCTCTATACAAATCTGTTCAGAGTAGGAATTTCTTAAAGAAAAGCTTTTTCGCCTTTTTTTTTTTTTTTTGACAAGGGACTATGTCTCATTGCAAATGATGTAATTTCTGCTTTTCATTATATATCTTTCTGACTATATTTTTGAATAGTTTTATCTAGTCCTAATAATTCTTTTCAATGGGCTTTATAGTGTCTAAGGTCCCTCAGATGGGTACCCTGTCCTCATTCTCCCCCTCCTCTCTCAGTGTTGGGCTTTGATAACCTAAACTTTCTCCAGAAATTAGGTAAGTTTTTTCTGTATCTAACTGCCAGTATTCCCCTTGTATTCCATGCCTACTCTTCCAGCTCTAGGTTTAGGTGAAATTTTTTTATCCATGCTATCACCTAAAAAAACTGCATTTAATGTTATCATTCATATAACCATCTCAGGCATGTCTTTGAAACGAAATTTTAGCTTTCTTTCAACCCTATGTTTAGGGTCACCCTCTTGACATGCTTCTCAATAATAATGTTGTTGCAATTCAATAACTTTCAGAACTGGAGACTAAATTCTTTATTTTTTCTTATATCTGTCACTGTGTGAAAGCAAACCCCAAAGCCTGTAGTACCCCAAAAAGCTGTCCTCCAACACAATCACGAGGTTCTCATTTATAATTACACAATTTAGAAAAATTTAGATTTTCATTAATGTGACAATGCTTTTTTTTCTAAGTGAATATTGAATTAATTTCTTTCAAATAAATTTTTGTGGGGCACCATATCAAATGTTTAGCAAAATCCAGAAACATCAAATTTACTATCTTCACTTTGCTACTAATTATTTTTCTGTCTCTCTTCACATTATCTTCCTCTTCCAAGTTTACCTCTAATATGGCATATCTTCTGCATGATAGATAATGAGCCCGTTTCTGTAGTGAAACATTTCAATTTTGAGAACAGGTGGTCAAGCATCTATTCCACTGACACAAGGAAAAAGCTGTCTTGACTAGAAAATAAGACTGTGGTATGTAAAATACAGTACCTGCCACCTCAAATTGAATGGAAAATGTTCTGTGTCACTTTAGCTGAGGCTCTAAACCCAAATTGTATCATGAGCATAGCTGTTTTGTTTAGGCTTTTCCCTTTATATTGGCAGCTGCTAAATAAAAGTTATTTCAATTTCCTTTTTCTGCTGATTGAGTGGCTAGCTCTAAGTCCAGTTTCTGAGCAGCATCTGGCACTTTTTATGTAGCCATAAAATATTTAAAAATAAGGTGAACCACTTTTGGCAAGTCTGTTACTTGAAACCCGAAGGGAATTCCAGAATCTATAGCAAGCTTTATTATCTCTGTGCCAATGCAGCACATCTAGTAACATGAGACTGTCTACTGTGCTGATACCAAGCACTCAGAGAGAAACAGATGACCCTTGTCACAGCATCCTGCCCTGACTTTGGCCTGACAGGTACTGAGGATTTCCTGATTAAGCAAAATTCTGAGCAATTACAGCTGAGATGTAGAGGGACACCTCGTTGCGCTGTCAGACTTTTTGTGATGGATCAAAGTATTACAGATTGTATATGGGCTGGAAACTAAAATTCAGAAAGAGGTTGGCCACCCTGCAAAGCTGAAACACATCAGCTCAGTGATTTCTTGGCAGGCTGCTACTCAAAAGGTGGAAATAGGAATTAATTTGATTTTCACAACATTAATTTTAATGCTATTAAAAAAGTCCAAGTCCTTTGATTGTTTACTGTTGGAAAGATGGTTGTGACCTCCACCAGTGATGGAGGTAACACAAATAATACACCAGGAAGCTGAGAAATACAGAGCATGAGGTGCTTGTTGCAGTGGCACCAGCTGCTTACAGTGATGAGAGACCAGGGAGAGAAGATTCTCCTCTCAGGCAAAAACTACCCAGGAAGTGTGCCTCTAAAATGCTTTATGCAGCATTAGCAGGGTGTTGCCTGCTGGGAAAAGTTCTTAGATGTAAAAGCACAGCAAGGAGAAGATTTGATTTAATAAAATGTTTATTTCTGTTTGTGAAGAGTGCAGGCCTGATGCTCAGCTGGAGTAGGCTGGCATGGCTCCACTGAACTACAGCTGCCAGCTTCAGGAACTTATCTATGCTTTGAATACTTTTGTGCTTTTATAAGACATCTCTGTACTTTTTTTTTTTTTTTTGTGCTATTCCATCTTTTACCTTATGGTCCTTGCAATTTTGTTTGTCTCAGAAGAACCTGCCGTGTCCCTTTTATCTGTGATGGGAAAGTGAGGCTAGCCCTCACAAAGATGGCAATTCTTGAGGCTTAAATATAGTTATCTGTCCTCTCTGTGATTCTTTCAGAGTCCCTGAGCTGAGATAACTGTGGCACTGGCAGAGAAAGGAGGTTGCAGCAATCCATATATGTTAGTGCCTGTGACACTCTCGAGGGGATGAGAGGATTTCAGATTAGTCAGATACATAGCTAGCCTGAAGCTGAAAGGAAAGAGTCCAGGGACAAGTAGTCAGATGTGTATCACCTTCTCTATTGTATCCTCCATGTTATAGCTTTTGAAAGCTTTGGGCATTGGTATTGCCCTTGGAAACTGCTATCTACCACTGTGCTATAGACTTTATCTGCTGGCTGATAGGAATATGGTAAATTAGGTTTTAAGCTTTGCATATAAAATATAATTTAAGCTCCTCAAGACTCAGTTTTGAAGTCCACAGAGAAATGGGAAAAAAAAATCATTTTAAGTCAGTAAATTGAAGATTCTTCTTTATTTTCCTAATATGCTCTCAGGTACACTCTAAGTGCTGGTTAGGGGCTTAGGGCATGTATTCATTTCTCTCCAGTGTGTTTTGTAATGTCCCTCTTCACAGGAAAAAATGCAGCAGTGAAGTCATTATGCCACTTCACTGTAGACAAAGCAAGTGATTCGGAGGTTTATAAATCCCTCGAGTAATCTAATGGCATATTCTATGTCCTGTAAAAATGACCATTTTGAAAAAGCATTGGTTTCCCCACAAGAAACTTCACTAGCACAACCTGCTTCACTACCACACTGGCATGGAAAGGTTCAAGACCAGGATAACTGTAAAAAATGCATCCTCATAGGGATAGCACTTAGCAATTCATCTAGCACAGCTTTTGGTTCAGAGTTATAAACAGTGAAAAAGCAAATACTTAGCAGCTCTGCCATTCCTTTGTGTATGGGTGCACACACATCAGAGAGGTCCAAAGAGAGAAGACAGCACAGGCTGCTATGTAAGA
Source organism: Tychaedon coryphoeus (assembly GCA_013398595.1). Lineage (NCBI taxonomy): Eukaryota > Metazoa > Chordata > Aves > Passeriformes > Muscicapidae > Tychaedon > Tychaedon coryphoeus. Next base: position 607,224 of record WBND01000382.1, on the reverse strand, counting down.
AACTATCATATCTCCTACTGAGGTGAGAAAATGAAACACAGAGTGAGTAGTGAATGAGCACCCAAGTGCATTTTTGTGTGCTATTTATATGGATGCTTTGGGGGTTTTGTGTTTATGTTTAGAGGAAAAGAAAGAAAGGAGAGAAAAGAAGGAAAGGCACACGGAAATGTAAAGTTATGCTGTTATAGCTGTAGTTTTAGAAATGTTTGTGATGCAGAAACTTGATTTTACATTCTTAAGGCCACACATGAGGAAAGAAAAAGCCTCTTTTGTAGACTGCTGACAGAACCAGAAGATAAAATAGGATAGGACCAGAATCTATCCCAACTCAACAATTGGTAGTTGTGTCACCCTCCCTGGTATCTCCATCTGTGCCTTTCCCCATGACTGGTGCTCAGACAAAGGTGCCTTCCTGTCCTCTCCTGCCTCCACATGACCCAGACACTTTGCATCACTTAAAAAAGAAATCAAATCCACTTCCATTCCTAATAAATGTTTCAAGTCCTTAAATGTCAGCTTTGGTCTCATCCTAGTACAATCTATAGCAGACTGCCTTCCGCTTGAACTGATCATCTGTTCAGAAACAATTTTAGAACTGACTTCCAGTCCAGATTGAAGACAGAAATCCTGCTCCAGTGGCCTTTAAGAAGACTATTTTCAGCATTGAAATAACTTTTTTATGCAAAATAACACAGCAAAATTAAGCAGCTTTTGCCTCTCTCAACCAAAGACAACATGCAAAGAATACGTGGAGATGCAAGGTATCTGTGTCTGCATATAAAAGTGCTTTATGAAGCATTTCTAAATGTTTATAAATGATCTAACTATATGTCTGTAAAGTATCATATATATTTATCTTTCTCTTGAGTTATAAATTCTGAAGTTGAGAAACTCGTATTTAAACACTTCTGAGATTAAAAAATTCTGAGATTGATTATATCAAATGTGATATACACATTTGCTTGTGTATATTCAACATAGGAAAAAAAGGTTTTGCTCTCTTGCAAAACAGTGTACCACTGTCATACAGCAGTGAAACTGGTCCTTTCTGTAATGGTTTTGAGATGACATCAGGTTTGCAGGTATTAAATCTTGCCCTGTTCAAAATCCTTAAAAACCTGTTAAGAAACTTTTCTTGTTGAACCGTGTATGAAGGAATATACATGTTGGAAAGGATCTTCAGTTTACTGAGGAAATTTCAGGGATTATAGACTCTTGATGTGCTATTGTAGGATTCTCTTACAGGGTTATCTGATAAAACTGTGTCAGTAAATATTGTAGTTCACACATTTTTATGTTTGAGATTAAAAAAAGAGAAGTCTTATATGTTTTCTGCAAGTGTTTCAGACAATTCTTTAATATTTCTTTCTGAGAGCCATCTGGGAGATGCATGCAGCTTATTCAAGTCTTTGAAATTATTCACAGAAGTAATTTGTTACTTCTTTTGCAGAGGGATACAAGAAATCTCCCCCTTTCTCATTTTGATTGCTTCTTTTCCTTTATTATTATTCCCTTGTTGCACAGTTTTTTGAACTGCTACAAAATATAAAACTATTTTTATCACAAAAGAATATGCATAATGATATAAAACATATTTCAATTTATTTAGCCTTTTCTGGGATAAAGTCCAATTACAACCTTTAAAGTATACCCCAGCTGATATTATTCTTCCATAGAAATTTCCAGATACGATTTTTGATAAAGACTCATTTAAATAATGTATCTTGGCTTTTTGCTGATTTAAATGTTCTGTAAAATAGATGCAGCATTTTCAGTGACTGCTGCGTTGCTACCATATATATTTATGCTCAAGCTGTCTTTTCCATTTTTAATCATCTTATCTATGCGCTGAGCATTTACATTTGCATGGAACTGAACTCTCTACAGAACACCATATATATTTGTTTTTCATTCATGCTGTGTTTTTAATGACTTCAGATACTTACAGTAAACACAAAACTTGAACCTAGTCAAGTACTTAGCCAGGTGATTAATTTTCAGCACTCAAAGCTGAGATATTTTGGTGGAACTGTTCACAGGAGTATTTTTCCAGGCCCAGGCAAAACTGAACACTGTGAAACCCTGAGGCAAATGTAGGTGTCTTCTAAGGCTTGTAACACTAAAAAGCTCTCCAGACTGAGAGAGACAGAGATTGTTTTTTCTTGTAGTGAAGTAGATTTTACCATATGATGTGTCCTAGGAGAGATAGGGTTTAGCATGACTCAGGCAGACACCTACGACTGAGTATCAGGAGCGTAATCTTAACTTACCAAAACACATTTAATTATTCTGTATTTAGGCTGACCCCAAATACAGAATTTTCATCAAGTTCATACTGTGTGGGCTACTTTATTTGCCCTCCTTCAAAGATGAATATTTCTCTCCTGTTCATAAATTTCCTTGTTCATTTGTATGAAAAGACTGTAGGTTTCCAACTGTTCTTTTATCAAGCTGGATTGCTTGATTTACTGTATACATTTCTTGCTGCATATTAAGAGCTGCTCTGAGCAAATTCTATTCACTGTCACTGCAATGACTAAGCTTGCCAATGTTAAATTTGGGATGTAACAGGTGTAAAATCAATCAGCCTCCTTACAGAAATGTAGCAATATCTTCCTGTTTCATTTCTTATACAAAAAAGGTCTGCTAGGTCAGTTCTATCCTCTTTCAGATTCATGACTATACAATAAAAAAATTACAGGCATCATAACCTGTAGTATTTACAGCTGTCCCTCAGCTCTTCCTCTGCTCTGAAACCATGGCACCTTTGCAGTAAACTGAAGGAGACTCTTAGGTACAGAGTGGGTTTCAATCATTTAATAATATGAGTTTATTAAATTCTGTCTATTGTTTTCATATTGCTTTGTGTTTTTTTTGCCACCCTCATGAAACTCCTTTCTTCCTTGCTTGCCAGATACATGACTTAGTCTCTAAACCACAGTAAAAATGTCTCTTAACAGCTACTCTGCATTTCCCTCTCTCCTTGTTTCCTGCCCAATCAACAGGAAACACTTTGGATCAAATAGAATCTCTCCGGTTTTGTCTTCAAAATTTTCAAACTATTGTTCTTTATTTATTATTAGTGAAGCTCCTTCACTTATGGTTTGGGGCTTTTTTAAAGCGTAAAACTATTTTTCTCAATTTCATTAGATCTGCATAAATTCATATACATGCATAAAAAGACATATTACTGGAACCAGCCTTCTAGAACAGTCCTTAATTAAAAATATAGACATTCTTAATCATACCTGTGCTTGAAATAGCAGGGTTTGACATAAAACTGTTTTCTTGATCCAGAATGAGTTCCAGCAGCAGCAGCAGCAGTAGTAGTGTGTCTGGAATTACAGATGTAAACTGGATATGGATATGCAGCATTTCTGGTGGTTTTTGCTGTTGTAGATAAGGCTTCAAACTATTTTTGTAATGTTCCTGGTGATTTCCAGGGGTTTTATGTGCTAGTTTATTTGGTTGACTTTTTTTTTTGTTG
>WBND01000382.1:558604-603711 GCA_013398595.1 Tychaedon coryphoeus | reverse complement strand
GTTTTTCTTTGGATTGTTTTGTTAATTTTATTTTATTTTTAAGTAAATTAAAAGCAATATGAGAAGTTATATACCATGGATGAGAATTTCTTTATTTTTAGGAATAACTAGAATGGATTTCGCATTCCAGAAACACACATTCTTGAAATGCTAGGAGAAAAGGCTAAGGCAAAAAAAGAAGAGGGACAGGGTGGTCTATTAATCTTTATTTTGTTGCTTAGCCTGATAGATTGTTTTAGTGTTTCAGTCTGTTAATTGCAACTAATTGTGGAAAAGAAGGTCTATGAGAAAGGTAAAAAAAATCTACAGTGCTTTGCTTTATGGTGAGCTATTGGCTTGTACTTGAAAACAGCTAAGGTGACAGGTGCCAGTTCATTTTGTAGCTCTTTGCTTTACCATTTCATACAGCTGGCTGGAAATGATCTAGATACTTTTCCTTTACTCATATGTAATTTGAAGTTGGCCTCAATTGGTTTGGTGCAGAGTTGTATGCTAGGAAAAAAATGTTCTTTAACTATGTGCTAAGGGTATCTTTTTGCACACTTACAAAACTTCCCCACCCCTCCTTCCCCTGTTCCTGAGTTTTTCAGTAATAGTAAGGAAAAAGTGTTTAGCTTCTGCTACTTTGGATTGTCTTGGGCTCCTGTGGAGCAGGTTCTTAAAAGATGCATCCACTGCTATTTCTGTGGTGTTTTCCCCTATCCCTTTCCTCCCCCCAACCCAAAAATGCTTTTAAACCCAGCTGTTAAAATTATCCAAAGCTTGGCCTCTGAAATTAAAAAAAAAAAAAAAAAAACAGAAAGCTTTTCTGAGTTTGTAAGCCTGGGACAATTATAGAGCTAAATAATTTTGTTAATATAAATATCCAATGAGTTGAAAATATTCTTTGAATGCTCAGGATTCACTCTATTAGGAAGCAGAAATAATCCCAAATGACAGGCTGGGATTAGTCACAGCAATTACAAACAGTGCTAGGGATTAGAAAAGGTGAAGCATTTTAAAGCATTCAATTAGCTCCTGGATGCATATTGATGCCTTGCATAAAGTTATTCTTAAAGACAAACATATATTTTTTTCAGAAAGCAACAAAGAGATCACAGAAAAATCCAAAACCAAAGCAACCTTCTGGTTTTGCATGTCTTGTTTGGATGAGCTGTGGTTATCCAGTTCTAAAAACCAAAGAGTTTAGTAATTCATGTACATTTTTATCTACACACCAGTACAAAACAGACTTGTGTGCTGTCTGTGCTCTTTAATGTTTTCATCAAATATGAATGGTGATATTTATGAAAATCACAGAAACATTAATCCAAAGAGAGGTAAATTCACTCAGTCTTTCAAAATCTAAAATACTCTCAGGTCACCGTGGTGCCTATAATAGCTTTACTGCAAATTATTCTGAATAATTCATAAGCAGGAGAATGACATTCTGGCATTTACGTAATCTTGCCTAAAATATAAGGATCTAAGGGGAACCTTGATAATAAACATAATGTAACATGTTAGTAGCAGGACAGACTTGCAGACAGGCCCTTCCCAGGGACACAGGGCTCCTCTCCAGACATTCTCTTCTCAGCTGCTTGAACACTGCATGCTGATGCAAAGAAATTATCGCTGAGGCATAGAACAAGGTGCTGATGTTCACCCACTGAGATTATAACAAGGCTCCTGTGACTGAAAGAAGGTTCTAGAAGTCAAGATTGTGTAAGCACAGCTATGAGGTGACCCAAGTCTGGAGAAGAAGCTCAGAGTTTCCATTTAATGGCCACAAAGGCTGGCCTAAAGTTTTAACCATTACTTTCAGGTGATGTCATATAAATGTGAGAGCTTGTACCCATGATGGTCTGGGGAGAAATGTCTCCACAATTTGCAATATGTGAGTAATCTGAGATCTTTCTTTCCTCTTTAGTCTGGAAGCTCCAAGAAAAAAGGTACATAAGAGTTGGTGTGAGTGTGTATTTTTTTTGGTGCGTTCACTCCTTTTGGTGTTTGTGTAATTGAGGAAGATGATGAGTTTTATGGGATGTTTACAGAGTACTTTTGGTTTTGCTAGTAACTTATCTATGTCACATATCCTAAAATGTGTCTTTTGAATGAAGCTACACAGAAAGCATGTTAGATATTACTGTCAAAAATGATAAAATGTTACTCTTTCCCCCCCCCCCCCCCCAGTCCATTTTGCTACTTTGGAGTTGTGTGGGATATTTTTCCTACTGTCTTTGTCTTTATCACTGTGATCTTTACTGGCAGGTCACATAGTATATCCTTGTCTGCATATCTTAACCACTATATGATTTAATTTATGTGCCTTCCTCCATTGTTAATTAAACTAAAACTAACACCTCAGGTTCACAACAGCTTTGCTGTTTTAATATCCAACTTTTCTTCTGCTCTGTCCCTAATCAGAACAACTGAATGCCCTAAGGAAAAATAAACAATCTCAGCCTTTATAGGAATGATTTTTATTTGAAAATTGTCAGAGCAAAAATATTGCCTGTTCTGTTATAATAAGCCATGCAGAAGGAGGCAGATCTTGGCTCCAGGGAAGACCAACCTATTTAATAGAAAGATTGGCTAGCCCAAGGAAGCCATTTTTTAAGCAGATTGAGGTCGCTGTGATCTGCAGGGATATGTGTGTTAGAACTAATAAGTTATTGCTGTACCCATGACGCTTTCCTCCTGATTGTTTTGTTTTAATTCCAGCAAAAGCCATAGAAAGTCCCCCAACAGATTCTGTTGCTGACCTGCTGGGTTTATGGCCCCAGGTAGCCAAACACTTCAAGCTATTCATTTTATAATATATCACTGACAGCTTGGAAGAGAGGAAAAAGCATAAAAGTTGTGAAGCTTGAGAGATGAAAAGAGAGTGGCGAAGATGAAATGTGAGTTGGATTTTTTTTTTCTCCTCCACTCAGAGTAGCTGAGTAGTTGCAACCCAGCCAAATCTATGCAATGAAAATAATTTGTCTCTGCAGCAGACAGCTGCTGTCTTCATGCTCCTATGGTGGGACCATTTGTGTTACACGTCTACTCCTGAAATTCTTGGATTCCACCAAATTTGCCTTGTGCATTACTGACTACACCGTTCTCCGTTCCTCCATGCTACTCTACCCAGCCTATATTTTATTCCCTGCTTTTTAAATCAGCAGGAACTTTGAGACCTCTAAACAAAACCAGGAACGTGGCCACCTGGTAGTGAAACAAACAATGGCTAATAAAGGTCATTCCCTCAGGCAATGCCTGGAATCACATACATTAATTCTGCTTCCTAGCTGTCCTGGTTTGGGGTGCCCTAGGAGAGGAGACGTCTCTTCAGTCTATGGAGATTTCTCCACAAGAAACAGTTTTCTCATGGCCTTGATGTCACAGTGAATCAGCCTCTCAGGAGAATGGAAATCTGATCACTGTGTAAAAATCCGTTCCTGGACTGTCTTCCCATAGTTACCATGGAGGACCATGTCAACTTATGGGGCACACTTTAAGGATTACAACAGTTCAAACAAAAGCTCTCCTTGTCTTTGAAAACAGAAATCTTTCTTCTTCTCTTCCCTAGGGGCAGCAGGGGTCTTCATCTCTCTCCTCCATGTTCAAATTTCTCATGAGATCACAGCCACTTCAACATCTGCTCACTTTAGCACAAATACCTCTGCTTGTTAGAACATTCATCCACCCCATAATGCGTTTCTATGAGTTACAGGGGAACAAGAATCTCTTCTCCACAGCTTAAAAGGAGAAATTTCAGTCCAAGAGTGAGGCATCTCCATCAATCCCTTCCATCTGGGACCTGACTCTTCCTTCTTTCAGACCTCAGTGTTTTCATGCTGTTTCTGTGCCTATCTCATCTCGGTCCTTTTCATTCACTCAGAAGAGAGGGGCCCAGCGAGAAACGGTGCTGGCTGCTCTGGCTGCATGGCTGTTTCTGGCTTTTGCCGCATTCAATTCCAGCCACAGGGTGATGATTTTTCCTCTTCCCAGCAGGCAGGGATGTGGGTGGGCATTGATGGAATAGGGCCCAGTGGCTTCCTGAGCCCTGCATCTGAGCCTGGCCCTGCCAGGCCTGGCCCAGGCCCGCAGGCCACACAGGGCCTGGCCCAGGAGACAGGACTGGTGACCTTCTGACAGACCACAAACAAAAGAACTATTCCTGGGGTTTTTCATCCTTACACGTGTGTTTCACAAAGGCACATCAACTTTCTCATTGGTGTAACACTGTGTCAATATTAAAAATCAGACACGGATTGGTCCCTGTCAGGTCCAAATGAGGCTGCTGAGGTTCTGACAGGGAACTATTGCAGGAAATCTATACAAACCACCCCACTAGCTGAGAGGTACAGCATTACCATGATGAGTCTTAAATTATTTCATTAAGTTTTCTTCACTCTCTGTTCAATCTTTAAAAAATTAATTACCAATTCCTCGTTCCGTCAATTAGTAAAACCTACATAAATTATGAGAAAGAGCTACTTGAGCCATGACTATTTTTTCAAACAGTTCTATTACTATATGAAACTACTCTACAAAAATTGTAGTGTTTAAGTCAATGATATGACTTTTTCCAACAAAATATGTAAAATAAAGTTATCAAAGAGTAGTCGTGTTTAAAAACAACTAAAGGCCTTCAACTTCATTAACTGTAGTGCCAAGTAATGATATTGGTCATAACACACTATCATGTGAATCACAGGAAACAATGAATTTTTCAGTACCAAAAGAGGACTGTTAGTTAAAAATATTTTGGGTGGGATTTTTTTGTTTGTTTTCTGCCCCCCACCCCCCATTTAATTTCATGTTAAAATTTTAATAAAATTAGAAAGATAGGGATTGTGTAATTTCTGAGCAGGGAAACCTTTAAGTGTATGTGACCATATGGAGCACTGACTAATAAAACAAGCAATATGTCTCCTTATTTCAGTATGGGATTCCCTTTCCTCCCCCAGAGCTTGTCCAAACTGCATGGGTTTTGCTCTTGTAGCAAAAGAAAGATGGCATAGTCTCTAGTACAGTGTTCAATACCAGATAATGGAGGTTAGAATCATTGTTTGTTCAGCCATGTTAATTCCCCATGTATTAGATTTAACACAGTATTGATAATGGTAAAAATAATGTAGTTAAGTCATCAACAACTCACTAAAGAATTTCAGCTTGTCAATTTTCTTGTCTGTTGTAGCCATTTTCAGTCTATAAACACTTATCATTTGCTTAAAAAGTATGTCCTTGTAGGGTGAGGGTTAAAAGGGTGCTGTGCATGAGTTCAGCTAGGAATTCTGATCCAAAAATCATAGAAAAAAGGATATTAGATGATATACCAACTATTCCTAGCAGGCAGTCTTTGGCTTTCCTATCCCCATAGAATTGTTTTTATAAAATTCCTAATTTTGATGTGTAAAAGTCAAAGAAAATAAACAGGAGTTCTATGTGATGCATCTCTGAGGGTTATTCTACATCTTGGAGACATCTCAGATAACCTAAATTTGCCTCACTTACCAGTAGTAATTTTAGGGGTTTTGTTCTTGTTAATTGTTTTTTAAATATTACTGAAGCATCTCAATATTCTTATTTTGGCTGTCTCAGCTTAGTTTCTCTGACTTTTCTTTAGGGGACCAATATTCCTGCAGTTTCTATTCAATAAAGTTTAAGAGCCAGCTTGGTCTTTGTAGGCCTGCCAGAATATCTCTCCTGTAATACATAAAACATTATACCAGTGATCTGGGTTAAGAGATTTGTGCATAGTTTGTGCATAACCTCTGTAATTTAAATTCCTAGGCACTCAAGCATTTCTTTTATTTTGGATTATTTTTCTAAAATAAAAATCTGTGTTTTCAGAACAGGCCAAATTCAGGTTTAAGTGATGATATCTCTTTGGATGAATGAATATTCATTCTTTGAGGAATGAGGGGAAAATAGGCCTTGTTAAATATTTGACTGCTGGTGTACAGAGTCACCTGCTTTTCTTATAAAGCAGACAAGTAGATAATTTGCACTTATTACTGCCACAAGAGATTTTTAAATCCCTGTTGTCTGATCCCTTTTAAGCCTTTTTAGTGGTTTGGAATGGATCTTTAACTGCTGACAGCTTTCAAGACTCCCTCTGATTTAGTAGAACCATGACTGTTTCTGTTAGATATGGATCTGCACTGTATGTAAAATTAGAACTGCACATGTACATCTCCAGCCTGCCTGCATGCTTTGCTCATGACTGTGACATCTTCTCAGCCAGTCAGCAGTATTTATGTAAAACCTCAAAGACTTTTACAAATGAGGGCAAATTAAAGCAAAATTAAGTTAAACAATCTTATTGTATCCGGGAGACCAGACTCTAGTCCTGAGAGGAGTAGTAGAAGGGAATAGGACTATGAAAACATTGGCCCTTTTTTGATCTTCATTTATTTCTTTTAGATGAGTGAAAAAGTCACAGGCGATTGAAAGACTGCTCTTGTAGGAATGGTATGTTCTCATGCTGAGGAATAGGAGTGGCTGTCACTTGGACTGTGTGAGATTTAATACTTATCCCTTTTTCATATCAACAAATAGTCCATTATTGGACACAATTCCATCATTTATTTCTTTTTGCTTGGGAAAATTTAAAAAAAGTTGAATGGGGATTAGGTAGAGAGTTTAAGTGTTGTAAGGTATGGTTGTAATGATATGCATGTAGATAATATGTGCCATGATATGTATGTGCCATCAAAGTATGTTAGTTGCCAAGTATGCAGAAGTGCTTAATTCTCAATAATTTATCTTGGATCTAGTTCTACATGGTGAAGATTATCTATCTATCTATCTATCTATCTATCTATCTATCTATCTATCTATCTATATCTATCTCTGTGAAAACAACATGGCTGCAGTGATGTAAAATTGTACTGCATAAATCTGAGAAATAGGGACCACTATAACCACATGGTGTTCTTCTATAATCATAAGGATTTCTAGATCAGAAAGACTGTGACATTGGAGTATGAGTCCACCTTAAACTCCCTTTTCCATGAGAGCAAAAGTCCTGAATAAGCCTAAACTTTATTTTCTCCATCATTCTAATTCAACATAAAAATATGCGTGGAAAGAGAATTAATTTATGGGGCTGAGCAGGCAATCTAGGAGTGTAAGTTATTAAAATATTGTATTGAGCTTTCAAAAAAGTTTTACTAGTATAAAATGCTCAAAAAGAAAGTACACTACTGTTTGAAGTGGTTCTCTTACTGAATGTGTGTTTGATTAAAAAAAAACCCAGAAGCAAACAAACAACAACAACAAAACCTTTATGGACATAACCCACCAATCAAACAAACAAAAACCAAACACAAGCAAACAGACAACAAAACAAAAAAAAAAAAAAAAGGAAATTCCAAGACATATTATTTTTAAATTATTTATTTAGCTTTTATATAAATGTGATGTCTTAAGGAGTTTCCATCCATCTTCTTTCCATCTTCTAAAATTAATTTTTAGAAGGGTATATTAAAAACATCTGAAACAGTCATTTACTTTTAAATTCAAAATAATAATTCATTATCTGGACTCCTGTATTTCTTTGTGTTAAGAAAAGTAAAAGTATTCTATAACTGCTAAATTCTTTTTACCATAACGTATCTTACAGGAATATTAGTGTATCATGCACTAAGAAAAAAATCCTCTTTCCTACTTTTATGCTTATTTATTCTATATTAGAAAGAAGAGTTTATTTTTTCTTCTGGTAAAAATAGAGTCTATTTTTCAAGTAAGAGGTAGAAGATATTAGTCCACAGTTCTATCTCTGAATCTGCCATGAGGTAAAAATCAGAGATGTATCACTTGGTTTCAAAATAAGGATTGTGTTTCGTAGGGGGTGATATGGCTTAAAACTGTGGCTTTAAATTGCATACCAGGTGTAGGGCTCTTTCTGTCCCACATCCAGCATTCCACATCCACATCCTTCCTGCAGCTGACCCTTTCTGCCATATATCTCTTCATTTGTAGTCCCTGACTTGTCTTTTCCAATAGATATTCTGGGTGCTCACATAGGAAAGGAGACTGCTCTGGGCTCCTGCTGGCAGAGGGAAAAAGGGGACAGGCTAATAAGTTTGTGATCATGACCAAAATTGCAATACTTTTTCATGCTCTGTGTAGTGTCTGAGGGTTCTGAATTGTTTTGGAATGCTGTGAGCATACAGGACAGAGGTTAAAGTGTGAATCAGGTGAAAAGAGCTTTGTAAGGATCCCTCAAGGCCCTTTAACTGGCTAAGAAAAAGAAATCCCACTAAAGATCATGCCCGGAGGAACTGTTACTGTTTGTTTAGTACTTCTCTATTTTATGGTATTTTTGGAAAAAAAAATATCTTCTGTGATTGTCCTATGGAGATTTTAAAGGATAAAGTTAAATATGATTCCAGTAAAAGCATACCTGGGATGATGTCAGAAATATAAATAGATAATTGAGCTTATTTATATTTGCTTTCTTAATAACTGAGAATAAAAATAATACACAAGGGGATACTTGTCAGTCATCAGCAATGCAGGAAGAAAGGTGTCTGTGAGGGGGGTTAGACCATCCTAATCAGGTCAGAAATCCACAAATAAAGCTGGAAAGAATTCAAAGCTTGGTAAAGCTGATAATTGTTATGTACTTGGCTTTAAAATAATCTTTGAAACATATTCACTACTTGTGTCTCTGTGAGCATAGCAAGGATTTTCTTCTGATCAGGTGAATTTGCCCAAACCTGTGCAGGTAGTCAGTACAAGTATCAGCCTTTGTCTGAGTCAGTGCTTAGTTTAGATGTTGTATTGTGACAAAATCCCTGTATTTTTTTGGTGGAACTTGATTTGCATTTTGGTAATCACTTTTCTGCTATGTTTTCTCTAAGCTAATTTAAAAATGAGTCAAAGTTCTGTGTTTCAGTAAACTTTTAATGAATGCAATGTGGTAATACTTTGCTTAGGGACTAATCAGGGAAAGCAGACAAAACAAAATAGAAACATCTCTCTAGTGCAATCTAAAAATTTAAATAAAATTAAGCAGACCACATCGCTCTTGAAGCAACCTATATATTACACAGATAATGAAGAATATTTTTAAAGTCCAAGTGTTTAAACTAAACAAACTGTAAAGTACATTTAAAAAATGCTCAAAAGTTCCCACTTCTTAAGTGTGTGTGTTTCAAGTCTCAAACTAGAAGTTAAAAGTGAGTAGTTATGTTTCCCAGAGCTATTGTTGAAAATCAGAAGGAAAAAACTGGGGGAGAAATCCATTTTGTTAGCAGAAAACAAATTCTTGATGAATGCTGATGAATAGATTAACAAAAATGTGTGAAAAGCATGAGAATTGCATTAAGGGATGCTGGGAAGTCAACCAGCTTCTCTGGTTTCAGTGTTACCTGCCTGAGACACTGTGAGATTTTTATTTTTTATGGAGTCTGCTGCAATTTTAAAGCTGAGGATTTAGATACTGCCCTTGGTATTGGGGAGGTGATGGAGGAATTTTCTCTGATTATTTCAAGATATCTGTGTGGTAGAGTTTATTCTCAGTTCCTTGTCCTGGCTGGTATGAGTGTGCATCAATTCTACAGACAAAAGGATGTCCTATAGATAATAAATTTCTAAATTGGGATGAAAAAACAGGAAGTTTAATGGGAATTACAATTAAACAAAAAAAAAAACTCACTGAGAACAAACCTCTTTCTTAAAAAAAATAAAATTTAAAAATCAGAATGCCATCACACTTTCATTTTGGTATCTCCAGGATAGTCTTGTTTGGGTTATTCCCTTCTTGTTGAATCTATTTATTTCACTGTGCAGTAGGACTCTGCAATTCTATTGCAAAATAGAACAGGATTTTTGAAAAGTTACAGAAAACTGGCTAAAACCAAAGTGCTGATACCTTGTTGCAGCTTGGAATAAAACTAGTACAAAATATAAACATTGAAAATTACAACGACAAATAAAGGTAGATTAGCTGGTGCAGCTTCTAAGTGTAGGCAAAATTTCATATATTTTTAGCTGCTTCTTTGCTTTTTGAGGCTAAGAATGACCTGTGGAGATCCTTCAAAGCAAACAGCATAATACTAAAATTGTTCTTTAAAGAAAACTATTATTCAACAGTTCAATCATTTGATGAATAACTAATTAGTCTTACATTTTTTAATAACTGAGCATTTTTCATCTACCAGAAAGTCACACTGAAAAGTATCAGATAAGTGTCTCCTTTAACTGTTTATTGACAGAACAAAATTATTTACAGGACATTCAACACAGCATTGTAGTTGGATATGAAGCAATTACAATCCAATAGTTTTACTTGAAATGGTGCTTTACTCAGGAAGCACATGAAGCTCAGTTTGTCTTTGCAGTAGAAATAATCAAATCTTGTCTCTGAAATATTTTTCTGAAGTAGTGATGTTTCAGAAACTTTGCTGGAAACCTGCTGCTAGTAGATCATATTGCAGAAATATTTTTCCAACTACTTTTATAGATTAATGTGTCTTTTGTTTTCCAAGAAAATCCATACCTCCATTTTTGTTTAAAATGTTTTCCTTATGAGTATCATCATGAGGCTCTTTAGAAATTTCATTGCTTTAGCAGAAATTTAAGTTTGCTTTTGTTTTTATTCTGTAAGTTTTCATTGTGTAACTCTCCCACAGGGATGGAGCTGCCCTAAAAGGGTTTTTGAAGATGGATGTATTTGCTGTATGCCTACAACAAAGCAAGATGTCAGACACACGTTCTGTGGTAAAAAAATAAAATGGAGGCAAAGTTTGGAGCATCTTAAAATTGTCAAAATGTAATTCCAATTGAATGATCTAACTATAGGCATTTTTTCCCCCCTTAATTGCAAATATGAGCTGCCTTCAGCAGGGGCAAGCATATGGATTTCTCTTGACTGCAAAAATTTCAGCACTGCTCCCTGGCACTTCAGTTGTCTCAAAGATTTTCAGGAACCCGTTTGTCACTACACTGGGTGATGACAGACCAAACCTATTTGTCACTGTGAGTGACAAATAATGTGCACCACGAGGGACTTCTTGGCTGTATTTCATTTGTAAATCACAAATGCAATAAGGCATATTTGAAATCCCCCACAAAGAATGAATGAGGGACTTGCAGCAGATTTTATTTGTGTACTGTAGTATGCTAATTCTGTACAATATGTAAGAATAAGTGCAAAGAAAAAAGGTTTGTGACTTTTTTTTCTCCTCAGAGTTTATGAACTATGCTCATAAACTTTTTGAGGAAAATGTAGGCTTGAGGTTTCTCATTCTGAATTAACACACCTAAAAAGAGAAAAGCTTTCTTTTGCAGCCTTTGGCATGAAATTCAGACGGTTACCCTTGTTACACATTGACAGGAAAAATCTGACCTGGAAAGTAATATAGTATCCATAGTATACAAATACTTGTAAAACAGAAAGCTTATGGTAGGGCCAAGCTAACATTAATCTTAAAGCAGTGAGGACTGTTTTGGTTATATCACATCTGATTTCTGTGAAGTTTGAGGCACTGTCACAGATCAGAGACATTGGTGGTTTATTTAGTTTTAAAATCATCTCACCCTCTACACAAAGCTCTTCAGTGTCATGATATTGAGTTTGTCTTTGAGTGTGTTTTGTTCATGCGATGGATTTTTTTAATTTTGAAATATTTCTGTGTATAAAGACAGGCCTGAAATTAATCTGAGGAGTTGCTATCTTTTAGTATCTTTTATTTATCACATCTTGAACACATGAAACTCCTGCACAGTGTAGTTTAGTGGTATTATGACACTCTCACTACATTAGGTACCAATGCTCTTGTCCTGATACAGTTGCTTGCACATTCATGCTTAGACATTGTCTACCATATTATTTTAATTATAAGTTGTCTTATTGGCCTCAGACACTTCCCACTCATAAATTATAACCTGGACATTTAGATGCAAAAATTCAGCTTGCAAGTTCTGCATGGCAGTAACATTACCATGGGGGAAAGGAGGAAAGACAACAGCTTTCCTGCAAGCTTGATAAATATTTCTCTCCTGATGAATATCATTCTGAAGTTCAAGTTCTTCAGCTCAAATAGCAGGGATGGTCTCTTACTGAAATATATCAACTTGCTGAATACTGATCAACTTTATGATGATAATATCAGTTAATTGGTATTTCTACAAGACCATCATTTTACCAGTAACATATCCTCCTATCTAAAGCATATTTTTTGTTGCACATGTAGCCATTTAGGCAAATTAGAAGTTAGGTCAAAGAAACATCTTTCTACTGAAGTGCTGTTCTACTCTTTTCAAAAGTCCGTCTTTAATTTAGGTTTTTAGAGTGCTTTTTCCATGACTCTTGGAAGGCATGATCTCCTTGCCTGGGCTAAAATTAGAAATAAAACAAAACTGCATTTCTACAGAGAAGAACTTTCATCTGGGCTAACAATAAATCTTCAAATCTCATCTTTAGTGGAGGGTTTGTTTTATTTGCTTGTAGTATCTTAATTTGATTGATTCTGAACTACATTCACAGTAATTCTACTGGCACAATCAAACTGATATACTCACCTATCATCATTTTCACCTATGTTAAAATGCTATATAAGGAAGATAGAATGTTTTTCCCATTCCAAAACAACCGTGTGTATGTCAATAGAATTGAATTAAATAGAATTCCCACTAGGGGATTTCATTACTCTTATTATTTATAATTTTAAATATTATTAGTAATGGTTTTTAATACAATTATTCTTTTTCAGAATATAGATCAGTACAACTAAGGAAAGCCTTATTTTGATGACATTAAATGTACTCCAAATTTACTTACACCAGACTGAGGGAACCAACTCCAGGCTAAAAATAGAGTGTTTGTATAACAGGGAACCTTTCTGCGAGCACATGTTGTGTAGGAGCACTTATCTGCTTTTGGCATTCCACACTCCTTGCAGCCTGGGCCTCACAGCTTTTGGAAGTCACAGGTAAGGGGAAAACAAGAATAAAGCTGTCTTGATTATTGCAGCAGTAGTGGAATCAGAGCTGTGGGGAGCCAGTGCTGAGGCCCATAGTTGTTCACTTATTCAAAATGAATTGTAACTGAGCAAGGGTTCCACAGAAAATCTGAGGATGGCACATGATTTCTACTAAAGGACTAATTTTTAAATTATATTATGGCAATATGTTGCTCATCTTTTCAAGAACGATTTTTTCCTCCTTGATATTTAGAGAATCAAAGGAACAATAAATGATGAGAAAGACAGATGAAATACTTGAAATTGTGTTTGGAGCTGAGAGTTTGAACTAATCTAAGAAATACTGGAACAGTATGAAGATATTATTTGGCTATAGATGCACATTACAAGAAAAAGGAATTGCTCTCTAAAACTCGTTTTCTTTTATTATATCTGTTTGAACAGAAGTGGATAGTTACTGCCTGAAGTTGATCTGTAGCCTAACCACTGGCACTGCTCATTTTGGGCGTAGAACCCAAATATTAATGCCGGGACAGAAACTGTCCCCTGGCCAGAGACAAAGAAAATAACTACTCCTTCCCTCAGAAATGTCCTACACTTAAGCGGTAAACAAGAAAAAAGGAAACATCCTGGAGGCCGACACTGTGAGAGTGTTTAAACTGTTATTTGCACTGTTTAAAATCATTTAACTCTCTGTACAAAGTTCTTCAATGTCTTGGCATTGAATTTGGCTCTGAATGTGTTTTGGTCATGTGTTAGATTTTTTTTTTCTTCCTAGCACCTTCTATAGTATTCACTAGTGTTTAAACCATCAGTAAAAAAAAAAAAAAAAGAACTTTAATGTCTGGGTTTTTTGGTGATTTTGTTGTTGTTGTTGCTGTTCTTTTGTTGCTGCTGTTTTTCGGTTCTTTTGGGTTTGTTTCATTTTGTTTCATTTTGTTTTGGTTTTTTGTTTGTTTTGAGAGAATGACATGTTGCCGCATTTAAAGCTAATAGAAAACCAAAAAACCGAGTAGTAAAAACAAAGCACATCTTCTAGGTCCACATAAAATGAAGGGTACATCTGTCTTAGAGTGATGAATTGCTTCATTTATTTTTGAAATTTGTGTATTGCTTTTAAATACTTTTATTAAACACTTTTTAAATAGTCTTTCATCAAACTGTAACTGCTCAAGTGATATTGAAAGTAAAAGTACTGATATGTTGCAAGAGAAAAAACAGAAATCTGAAATATAAGTTGTCAATAATGTTTCCATTCATCAAAAGTGATAAAGTCATGGTTGCAAATTCTGTGTGCCAGAACTTAGAAGCTTCATAAGAGTTTCCCCATTGTATCCTGAATTTAATAGGCAGGTTGTGAGAAAAACACTAATTAAAGGAATTGGTGGGTTTTCTCCAGCACTGAATTATGAGGTCATTACTACTTGTTAAAATCCTTATCCCACTTAAATATTCATAATATTCTATTAGGTCTTTTGCAGACAGGGAGATCATGATAATACATCTACCTCTTGTTATTAGTGGGTAGTTTTCATCAGTATTCCAGATTAGTCCACTACTCTGAGCCATAGCTACATCAACATAAATCACCAATGCAATTGCTAAACAACAGTAACTTCTCTGTGGGAAGGACACTGCTGGTTGCTTTACTTCCAATAGTTTTCTCTTCTGCATTACTTGCAGCACTTTGAAACCTGAAAATGCAATTTCTCTCACTATTGATTTTTGTTCTTTCCCATTTAGTAAGCACTGAGGTAGATGGAGATCTATGCATGTGCCTTTCCATGGGGTGAGCCTGGAATATGTTTTATTGTTTCAGTGTGTTGCTTCTGCAGCTTGGGAGCCTGGTCTCAGTGTGTGTGTGGAGCACTTCACCTGCAAAACCAGAAGCATTACTTGCTTACAGAAAGTTCTGATGAACTCCCTTATTTTAGTGGATGTGCTATGCAGCACTGCAATGACCTTTGATTAAGTCCACATTCTTTACACATCCTTTAGCTGTCTAATTCTGACAGCCCCTCTGCATATTTGAGCGCTTGAAGGAATTTTAAGCTACAAAAGTTTGTAACTTCGTAACTTCAGGTTTATGTTAAACTGGAGCCTTAGTATTCTTTCCTTATAAGCAAAATTTAATTCTATTTATTTATAGGTTTCTGTTAAAGATATCTCTCACATACAGAGTTTCCTATTAAAGCAGCATCTATTAAAGCAGGTCAAGCAGTGGAACTGGAGGAAATATCATTGTGCTTACACTGCCCAAGTGTGTGGTGATTGCTCTTTCATCCGTTTAAACAACATGGTAGCTAAAGGATTTTTCCAGTAGAGGACAAGGTTAGTAACATAGCTGAAGTGTTTTCATCTTGTTCAAGTTTTGGTCAAATGAATGGATGATTTCTAGATTGAAATTAAAATGAAATTATAATAGAACTATAAAGTAAGTACTTCAATATCTCTGTTCCAAGATAGAATATTGTACTCATTGTAATCTACTTTTTCACTTTTCAGAGAGAGGCCAAGGGATCAGCAGTATCTGGAGTGCACCTTAGCTTCTTTTCTTTTTTCTTTCTTTTTCTGGTCTGCCAGCTCCATCAGTCTCACCTTTCCTAAAGACAAGAAGAAGTTACTTGTGCCACATGGTATGAACAGGAAAGAAACTGGTTTGTTAAGGACAAGGAATTGGGAAGTGGTGTGAAGCTGGTAACCTGGTATCAGGGTAATGGCAGTGTAATCTGGCATTGTCCTGGGGATTTCCTGTGAGAAAAATAACAAATTGGCCAACAGGGTCATCACAACAGCAACCACAGCAAATACAGGACAAGGAGAAAGGGGAAGATCGTGGCTGCTACTCTACAGCTTCAACTGGAAACTACAAAACACTGCAGGTATTTTCAGTAAGAACAGAAGACCAGGGTGATTATTCCTGGCAGATGCAGATCACAAATGTGATAGTGCTAGAGAGAAACTACAGGTCCTTAATGAAATCCAGTCTTGCAATACACATTCCACAGAAGAGATATAAACCGGTTTGGGAACATAGTTGCTGTGGCTGGATGTCTGGGCATCTTGTTCTGGGTTTTGGGGGTTCTTTTTGACTTTGATGAGTATGACTATTAAATCTGCCCTACTTCAGTCCATTCAAGTGCAGTCAGAGAAAAAAAATTCTGCTAGAATGAAAGTTGGACATCTCTTGGGAGTATGCGCTTCACTGACAATCCTTGTTTAGTCTCAACAAGAGGAAAAACTGTTTTAAATAGAATGATATAAAGGGACTGTTTGAAAAACAAAAATCTGTGATTTTCACCAGCATGGCTACAAAATATTAAAATGCATATGGATCTTTGTCATCTGGGTTAACTCCCACTCATGAAGAACAGTTACTGATTTCCATCACGCCAGTGCTGAGTTGTGCGTTCAATAAAGGGAAAAAAGACTACACTCTACATCCTTCTTTTCTTAAGTGGGAAAATTACTTGTATTTTTCAGGGTTCATTGTGAAGTTTAATAAATAACAAACACATTCAAAAATACTTTAAACAGTAAGATTTGGAGATTAAATTATCCTCTCCTTTCTGGGCTAAACAGTGGTGTAACAAACTCAAATGATATGATCCTATGACATGAGTTACATAGACTCAAATATTTAGTGAGTTAGCTCCGTGTGATTTGTCGTGAATCAACAGTCTACCCCTTACCAAATTCTAAGGTACTTGTCTAGTTATGACATTTGACTATATATGGTGGGATAAGGATTCATATTTGGTTGACTGGTTGATTTTGAAGGGTTGTTCTTTTTGTTGTTGTTTTCTCTGAAAGAAAGGAAATTGCCAGTGATTATCAGCGTTATTTCTTGCTTTTGGTACAAATAATTCAAGGAGAAGTCTGAGGGGAAAATGAAGACCCAGTTTCTTACTCTGGTTTAAAATGACTAGTTTAAGATGGTCACTTTTATGAAGTAACTAACCTGAACAGTGTTTAGACAAACTTTAGGGGAAAAAATAAAGGATATATCGTAGGATCACAGTTTCTGTGAATTACATCATTGTTAGTCTTCTGTTTATAAATCCAATTTAGAAGACTTTAAAATGCATTAAAGATTCAAACTAGTTTTTTCACAATATTGTTAAAACATGGTGTCTTTGACTTTTCACGGCCTGGTGTTAACGAAAGGATTTCTTTTTTGTGTTTTCCACTGCATGTGACATAAGAGGAAAAGAAGGAAAGCTGATCTCATATAAGCGGGCATTTTTTAAACATCAGATTAGGTGGATAGATTTTTGATGTTTCACGTCCAAAAGTAAAGATATAAGGGAACCAGCTATAAGTAGGACATCAGCATGGTCTTCACTGAACTTGTAATTTTCCATTTTTACCAAGAGCTTCTCAATGGCAGATTCTAATCATTGTTGGATAGTGCTGCATGCTGTTTCTAAAAAAACACATAAAAGCAACTGGGTTTGTCTTTACTTGCAGTAAATTTGTTTTATATGCAGATACAAAGACAATACATTCAAAGTAGCATTCATATTATTTACAATAACACATTTTTGTTATTTTCAATCTTTGCTGCAACATAATTAACTGTCCTCTTTCCATGAGTCATCTAACAATACAAATTCCTAAAAATAGTATTGGTCTATTCATGTAACTTGGTTATTGAGCAGAGGACAAACTGAACTGCAATTGTACTTGCCATCAAAAACACACAGGTGGATAATCTTTGTGATTCAGATGCATATGTGTAGTTTTTGCTTTTAACTTTTCTCTGATTCATTGCTTACCACAAAACCTTTCAGAGGACAAGAAGTCATAAATAACTTAAAATGAGACAGGAAATTATAGGAGATGTGATTAAAATGTAGACTTTTTCTAATTCCTAATCATCATGGATCATAATGCAGAGATTTTTCACTTTAAGAAGTGTGGTGGGGCAGGAAGAGGGAACAAGGCTATGGTTGACTAAATCTGCTGCACAACAGTGAGAGAACTACTAAAAAGTACTCTGAGAAATTTCCCTTGGTTCTTGGAAAGCTTGCACAGTGTGATTTCTAGTGGGTGGTGTTCATATTTATGAAAGCAGTTATGAAAGCTATTAGACTGTTTTCTTCTGATGAGCACAGACATCTGTGGTGTCCGTGAAAATCCCCCTTTGGTGCAACAGATCCTTTCTGGGTCACGTCTCTCCCATAATCAACATCTTCTGTCACTGTAACTTACATTGTATCCCTCAGACCAGCTGAAGGTCTGAGGCCTTAGAGCATCTGGGATGTGCAGGTTCTATGTAAGGTTGTTGGTTTTTTTTTTTTAAGGTTTGTGACCTGAGCACATGTAAGCTTGGGATCTTGGACTTTGTTCAATTATGCTGTAAGCTACAATAACTCTAACTGTCATTGTGGAGAAATGTATCAAATAGCTCAGCTACTTGGATAGCACACAGTTTAGAATTTATTAGCTGCTGCTCTGCTCCTAATTTAGTGGCACAGTCTCATCTCATTGAAAGTTTAATTGCCATTATTGAGTAATCATTTTGATAGGTTATTCCGTTTTCTGCCCTGTTTATCTTCTGTTCTTAAGTGTCTTGCTTCCCTCTTTCAACATTGCCATTTCAATCTGAGCTCCTTCTGACTAATTCTCAATATTTTCCAGCCTTTTTTAATGGCACAATCAGTGCTTGATAGCATCTCTATGTCCTCTGCAATTCTGTCAAATTGGCTGATATGGAGAGACTTGAGTACTGCAATTTCCCTTCTGAGCTCCTGCTGTTGCACCATTTTGACACATGAGATTTTTTGTCTTCCACCCTTTTTTCTCAGTTTGTTCCTATACAATAAGATTGTTTTTATGTTTAGATCAATTACCCATTGAAAAATTAGCTTTCTGAAAAAAATCTCCTATGTGCAGAGTACCTCCAATATCTTCTAGGGTGTGCACATAAAATAAGGAATTTTCTAAGTTGCAATCATGGTCTATAGCAGGTGGTTAGCAGGCAAGCCATACTTTTATACTGGTTATTTTTTTGTATCATAATCAACTTGAAAGTGCTTCTGCCCTGTCATTATGCATATCACATTTTGTTTTTTTCATAGACATTTACAATAAGAAATGAAATTAACCTAGGACCTCCAAAATAATCTGATTTTTCTTTCACAAGTTACATGATTTTTATCACTACAGTATCTTTTGTGCCTTTTTATGCATCCTCTGGTGTGTGCACATACATGCACAAAACCCCACTCATAATGACAACAAGATCCCTGCGAGGGAGACGAGATGAGATGTGCAACAATGGATTGTTATTTGAATCTTTAGAGAGAGTGCTAAAGATGAATAGTAATAAAAACATATTTTCTGCCCTATTTGATGCTTTTTACTTATTCTCCTTCCTAGTATTTCATATTAGTGTTACTGACCTCAGGATCTATTTATTTCATAGCTTTAATTACTAATATTTTTGATGTACCAAGTAACACCCAAGGCCTTTTGCTTTCCTGATGGATATTTTAATGGACATGATATGTTAAAAGTTGGTGGTCATTTAATGGATGCTTTAACTTCATTGAAACTCTGTGTACAAAAAAAGTGCTTTGCATGATTTTCCTGACTCTTCATCCCCCTGCACCACCGTGGGGGTGCAAAAATCAGGAGTGAAGTTGAGCCTGGGAAAAAGGAAGGAATGGAGGGAAATTGTTTTAGGATTTGGTTTAGTTTCTCTGATTTTGATGTGTAATAAATTAAACTAATTTCCCCAATTCAAATCTGCTTTGCCAGTAGCAGGAACTGGTGAAGGATCTATCCCTGCCTTGCTTGTCCCATTTTGTGAGGTTTTCTCTCCTCTGTCCAGCTGGGGGAGTGACAGAGTGGCTTTGGGAGACTCCTGGCCTGCAGACAGGATTAACCCACAACAGGATGAAAACTTAAGAGAGAAGACACCAGATTGCTGAATGGACCTGGTAAGAATTTGGGGATAGTGAGTTTTAAAAAAACTAAAATGGAATATAAAAGAGAATGCTTCTCTCAACAGGCCATTATTCAATGACCCAAAACAGTTAATAATTATATATATGGCTAGACAAAAGTATTTATTTTTGTGCAGTATAGCTTGCTCTAAAGTAAATTTTTTTTCCAGGTGATTTTACCTATCTGCTTTGCTTCTCCTGACTAGTTCTTCAAGAAACGGTGAGTTGGAATGAAACTATTGAGTGGTTAATTTAATAATTTCTGATCCAGATGGAATTAATTAAACATGATAATTACTTTAATTCCAATGCTTTTATTACTGTAGTAAAAATGTATTTTTATAAGGTTTTAAAACTCATGTCCATTGTTCCTTGATAGCATCTGTAAGACACTGCAGTAACATCTCTTCATTTCTATGATGCCCCCTGGTTTGCTTATTTGAGAACTTGTTTCCTCTATGTCATAGTTCTTCTAATCTTGTGGAGATAAATAACTTGCAGAGTTTCTATTTGCCCTTCCAACATTAGGGACTTCAAAGTTTTGAAAGTGTGGCAAGTCTCCTGGCTGTTAATATCTTTTTCATCCTGGCAGCCTGGAACTTAACCAGACACAGTTTTATTGTGCATATTTAAGTCAGAATAATTTCTCACAGATGCTCATGTATCTCAATTCCCATTTATGTATCATTTTTACTACCATCTGATATTGTGACCTGCAGTTCGTATTTATTGCCATTAGCCAAGCCATCCAAGTCTTCTTTAATAGTACTAAACAAAAAATGTGAATAATTATATATGTTCTTGGAGAAAATGCACATTATCTGAACCGGTTATGCACAGCTGTTAACATTTAAATCCCATCTGTAAGTGGAAACAATTATCTTTAAATTCTACATGCAATAAAACTCGCAGAATACTTCTGGCCTTTTCTGAAATTTGTCTTTGGAAATTAATACTGAAAATTGGTGTCTTCTTCATTACTGTTTTCCTAATACAAGCTATGGGGTGGAATGTACTGTTAGTGTAGGAGTGAGATCTAAGGCTTGGATCCCTGTTATTCAGAAAGATAGATTTTATCCTGAATTTTTTAACAAATAAAAAAAAAAAATCAGGTTTGTGAGAAGAGATTCCAGGGCTAATTCTAAGTACAGCACTTAGAGGGTGTCACGGCTTTGGCATGGCAACTTTTAATAAGCATGGAAGTGCCCAGACAGGTTCTCCATGGGATCTGTTTTGTGCAATCAGAAGATCTGTGATGCACTTTCAACACACCTAAAACTGAAGTTTTATTTTACCATTCTAACTTGTCTTTTCAAAAACCTCTCCCCTTTTACTTCCCTTTCTGCGTCTAATGGTGGATGGCAGCTGTCTCGAGACCTCAGCAGTCCATGCATTTCTTGTCAATGAAAGTGTTTTCCTGTTGGCATTGACAGACAGAAATGTTTTCATGCCATCCTTATGAAGTTTCCTCTGATGGACTGGATGAGTGCAACTGTTAGCTCTCTTAAATATTTCCACTCTTATTTTTAATATGTGACTTTACAGCTCAAGAATAAATTTTTTGCATTTATTGGACAGCTTACAATTACCTCTCATTAGATGATGTCCAGTAAGAGGATGCATTGTGGTTGCACTAAATCAGCGTTACATCCTTCAAAAACCTTGCATCTGACATATTATCATAAGGGAAAAGAAAGATAGACATAACATCCTGGATAAATAGATAGCAAGGAACTTAAAAATCAGCAGCTCAATCACCTAATGCAGGAACAAGTTAATATATCTGAGACTAGATGGTTTTATTTTTAATACTTTCAAGAAAGATGTATTTATTTTCTATCTGAATTATTTGAGTTCAGTGTGAAATCTAGTCACAACTGTATTGTTCTTTCCCTGAAGATGTAGTATTAAAATGTGTATAACTGACTTCAAAACTGTGGGAATATGTTTATATTCCCCGAAAGCATCTGTACTAAAATGAAAAAAAAAAAAAAAAAGTAATATTACTGGAGGAATCTTAGGCTATCTGAGAGTGACACTGATATTTTGAGGTACAGAGTGCTGAATTCCAACAGTAATTAGTAATCCTATGCAGCACAGTATGGACAGCTTAGTGTGCAGTCAATGAAGGTCAGAAAATCATAGATTTATGTTTGGTTTGAAAGGGACCTATACAGGTTACCTTGTCCAATGCCTAAGATGCTTCTCTTAAGAGAAGATGCTTTTCTTGGCTGTTTTCCTTGCAGCTAGGAAGTGAAAGATATTCCAGCAATATAAAAATTGGGGGCTTTCTGCATCTATTCTACTCCCTTACTTAAAGGGAAAAAAATAGGAAATAAGAAATTGGAGAAAAATGAAAGATAAAATTCTTGTTCTTTAAAATGTAATGGAAAGAACATAATGCTCCAGAGAGAATCAATACATCTTCTGCAAACTAAATATGCTCACTTCAATATTTGCTCTATTTCAATGCCTTTTCATTTTAAATGAGTCTTTAGATGCACTGGCATCACAGTGAAAAAATATATCAAAACAAGATTTAGTAAGGTCAGAGTTTTGAGATCCTCATAAGAAGAAAATGTGAAAGGGCCCTCTGTGCCAGTTTATGTCAATATCTTTTATTGATACCTACATGTCTGAAAAAAGAAACACTGGGAAATAAGACCAAAGAGAAGGGAGTTACATGCTTAGAGAGAACACGTGAGAGGCTCCCAAGAATCCATCAGCTCTGGAGAATTGTGGCCTTATTGGATCCACAGGAATTGTTAAATTTAAGACAACAATCAGCTGAAAATATGCAAGACCATTGGCACTTATTGGTGTCAAAGGCCTGCGTATAATTCAGACCAAATCCAGGAGTACAGTGGCTGTTATATGCAGACAAAGTCAATAGGATTAGTTACAGAAGTTGAAACAAAAAAATAAAATTTCCTTGAAGGACTTTCTGTCTTAAAAGTCAGTGGTGCATCCCTGACTTGTTCCACTTCAGAATAAATAGCTGGGCTTAGCCTTCCAGGCGTCTCATCAACCCTGAGAAGGGTGTGTGCATTCATGTGTAAGGGACCAAGCAAAGGAATGCACTCTGTGAAGTTATCTGCTGTTAATAAAACCAACTTATTTATTATAACACCCTAAATTATTGACAGTGATCTGTCTTGACCCAACCATCTTTCTTCTCTGTCTATGAGAGAAAAGGATATTTATGACAAAGGAATACAATGAATTTTTTCCTACCTATTTATTTTTAAAATACATCCTTTCATGGAGATGTATGTAAATTAGATTCTTGGCAAGGACAGCCTTCAGAATCAAGTTTAAACTTTGAGTTTGAAATTTCAGACTGAAATTTCAAATGTGTATTCCCCAGGGTAGGAATCAACTTGCTGGAATGTATATAAGGTGGTCTTAAATGGCAACTAGTTCTGAATACCCAAAGAGCATCTAATATGGGGGAGAAGCTTTAGGTAATGAAGTAAAAGGCTGAATTTAAGTTTTGACTGGCTTGAAATAAAAGCAAAAAAAGCATGGAAGAAAGGCTATAATTATTGGAAGAACATAATGTGATGCTTAGACAGGATGTGAAATTCGCTGAGGAACATATTGCGGCTATAATTAGAGATAGTGTTTCAGTCACTTTAAAAATGAGTCATTAGAGAATGCATTAAAAAGAAAAATTCTACATCTGTTGGGTCTCCCAGTTGGGACAAAAATATGAGACCTAAAAGGGAAATGCAAATTCTTTCTTCTGTGGAGCTCTGAGGTTAAATTCCAGAAGTGAAGCACAAATAAAGCTCTGAAGTTGGAAACAAATAAAAACAAGAGTATAGATGGCTTGCAATACTTTCTGTACATACTTCTAGAACATATACAAGAACACTGATGCTTATTCTGCAAGGAGTCAAAATTGATTGCTTAGAGTTTTACAGAATATTCCTCTCATCTTTCATCGTTGCTTCCAATAGTAGGCAGGGGAAAATAGTTCCACTGTATGTTTTTGTAATGTACACAAAATAAGAATACTTGAGTGACTTGTGTCAGTTCTTCTGTGTCAATTCTTCAATATGAAATGAGCGAGATGGAGAACAGCTTTTGCTATTCATAGCCCATCTGTAATAAACAATTTTCAATTAATTTCTTTTCTAATTGTGCTAGGACTAGGGGTGAGAAGCACAGATGTCAAGTTTTGATTGCACTGGCTTTTGCAAAGAGCTAAATTTTCTGGGGGAGGAGAAATTTGTGGGAAGGAAGTCAATGCATGTATCTGGCACCGCATTGCTTTCAGTCTGCATGAGGGAATGTTCTACAATAAAATATATTGCCTAGCAATTTTAATCAAATCAGCAAATTAAAGGAAAATGAGCTACACAGTAAAAAAGACAATGCTACTATTTGGTCCAACAGTTTCTTCTTTCTTTGGCCTCTAATATAGAGTGCTCAGTGGATCTCTTTGTTTAAGATGATCACAATCTGCTTTCAAAAGTATTTTTCTATGGAGTTTTGCCACAGACTAAACTTATGTGGACTTGTAATAAAATAAGATGATTCAGTGTCAGTGGTCTACTTGCACCAATAAAATCCAACCCTAAAGAAACAAAAAAACAAACAAAAAACCCAGAACAAACAGGAAAGATTTGGGGTCTCTGTTAGTACACAAGCAATATGGTTGTGAACTGCTGTGGAACTCAGGCGTGTAACACTTTCCTGAGTCCAGTTAGAATTTTTTTTTAAAAAAAGGTATGCTCTGTACTTTGAATTATTTGTGTGGCTTATAAAACTTCTTGATGAGTGCAAATTGTGAAGACCAACGAATAGTTTTAGAACAATTAATTATTTCAGGATGCAAAAGGTAAGGTGAGATAAGTTTGAAGTCAATTATTTTGGTCATCATATTGTCTGAATGTGGCTATTGCTATAATTATCAATGGAATAATGGTGTTTCTGCTCAACTTAAGTTGCCTCCAAGAGATGAGATCTCTTAATTTGCTTGCCAGTTAAGCCTTAGGTCTGAGGAAGTGCACAGGAAATATTTTTCTAGTGATGGTTTAATACCACACCACTGTATTTGTCTGATGCACTGCCTTGTGGAGGCTGAGCCTTCTCCTCTCCTGCCTTTCAAAATTTTTATTAGCATTCAAGACAAAGCAGCTTCTGGGTTTTAACAAGAAGTGAAAACACCTTAGAATTAACTCAATTCTCATAATAACTGCCATATTTTTTCTTCAGTTTTATTAAATAGTGGTTGGAAGACAAGTTATTGATAGCTTTCATAGAATGCAAATATGTTTATTTAATCTATTAAGCCTGTCTCTGCTAAGCTGTCACAAAGATGATCTCTTGAATAAGGATAACCTATTCCCTGAGAAACTAATAGAAAAGTTTTGTGCAGCTGTTATAGTTTAGCAAAGATAACAAACTGTTTATCCCTCTTGAAATGGATAAAATCAAGATTTAATTTAAAATCAAAATATTTCACCTTTACATGCAATTTCTAGGCAGTCCTGGTCTGTGAATATTTACATCAGCCTAAGTAAGAGGTATAGTCTAAAGCACCCAAATACTTTTAGCAGACTTTGCTTTTCCTTGAAAGGAGGGGAGAAATGCTCACCAGGCAGCAGACACAGAGGATGCTCCATCAGCTGTCTGCAGCCTAATGTTGGCTGTGACCACCAAGGGCCTGGTCCTCCAGCTGGAGACCCAGAGATAAACAGAGTGGAATAATCATATTAGAACTATTTGGATATGCTTCAAACGAGGCGGTTTTCTCGGGGAGAGGAATTTTGATGCACGGTATCTGTGAAGCTGATTTAGAACAAATTGTCAGTGCACACTGGAACAGGAGCAACCTCACTAATACATCTGATCATGCTCCTGTGTCAGCATTCCTGCACTGCTGGTGAATGGGAAGGGGGGAGGCATGTCTCCTGCAAGATTTTAATGCTTTAAAGAAGAATGGAAGTATAGAAATGCAGAATGTGAGTAAGGGAGGGAGAGCGAGTTTAGGTTTTTTTAATTTCTGGAGTTTATGGTTTTGTTTGTTTGTTTATTTTTTATTTTTTTTTAAAGAAACTATTTGTTTTTGAAAGGTCACCTTAGTAACAGAGGAATGAAAATAAAACTGTGTTTTACATTTTACCTTCTGGTTAACCTGAGTGAGCTGTTCAAGTCACACTTAGGATGCTATTAAAAGAGTTGCTCTGCTTTTATGTAAATGAAAATACTAATTATCATACTTGAATTCTGAAAGTGCAAACATTACAATACCATCTCAATAACAACTGTAAGTTGGGGGATGGTTTATGACTAGTGTATTTTAAGCCACTTACAGATTCTATAATTATACTGAAGGTGTAAAACAAAGATACTGCAAAGTAAGGATGACTTTCTTAGTTCAGACAAAGCACAGTTTTAACATCAGGGCTAAAACGTGAAAAAACGTTGGCCAACTCTTTTTTAACAGCTACAGAGTAAATGATCATAAAACTCCACTCACTTTTGAAAGAGAGTGAATTAAAATATTGATGAAGCTCTGTGATATACTTGCATTTCCCATTTCTAATTAATTTTTTTTTTATTATTTTTTCCCCATTCCAAATAGCCTTTGCCAATTAGAAGTTTGTTTTCATAGTGTTGAGTACAATTACGAGGGAATTTTATAAAATTATATTTAGAGTATCACCACTAATGTTGGTAATTTTTTTTTTCCAATTGTAATTTTTTTTTTTTTGTGAAACAATTGTCTGCGTAATAAGCACATTTTGATAAATGAACATCACAAGCAAAATAGGCAACTCTTCCTTGTTCTGAGTTATTCTTTAGCAGTGATTTAGAGATACTTCAGGATCTTAGCAGTTTTGGTAGACAATAGTTATAAACTGACCTATAATACCACTTGCATCACTGCTTTATATCTCATATAATATTTTTGAAAAATTGACTTGTGTGGGTGATTCTGCTCCTCTGGAAACTATTGGTGTGTTACACTGAGTTGCATGGCATTTACCTGCTTCTAGCAGGAAAACTGTTGACAGACTGCTGAGAAGAACTTATTTTCCTGCTTTTTTTTCCTGTCTGTTTTCTATGTTGCAAATGTGTCATATGAAAGTAAATGGACTGGCAAGACTGCAGTTACTTTGCTTAGTAAATGGCTGCTGAGTAGATTCACAGAACAAGCTCTGTGGTAGCATTTCTGTCAAAGCACAGACCTGAAGATTAGCAATTATTTCACTGTACATATTTAACTAGTTATAACAAAACACAGCTGAAGAGGGTCTGAAAGGAAAAAAAAATATCCTAAGCACTTTCTTTTCTATGTAGTTTTTAGATCTGGAACATTCCTCTATCTTTAAACAAATGAATGCAGGAGGCTTCAGTCAGCCTCTTTGCAAACTGGACTGCAAGGATTCATAGATTTTTTTTTTTATTATGTTTTTTATCCATTACTTACACACTGCAATCAACTATCTCAGTAGTCAGAAAGTTATGTTGAGCTTGCAGTTTTTCTCTGATCAAATCTTGTGCTGCACCATGCTGTGCAAACAGCGTTCCATTGAAATCTCCAGAGCTGTCAAATGTAGTGGGCCAAATTCTGCTCTGAGATGTGCCCTAGCAAGCATCCCATATTCTTCCTCATGTCCTTCATCCTCAATACACACCCCTTTTCTCAAAAGCCCACAAATAAATAAGCCTCCATCATCCCCAAAACCATCTTTCCCCACTTAAGGGCTAGTTGAAGGCAGGGTGGGCAAAGAAAACAGACTAAGCCAACTGAGGAACTTAGGTACTTTAATTAAAGTTACAAACTTTTCCTTGTGTGTTCTTAAATAAATTTGGTGTGAGAACTGTGTAAGAATTCTGAAAGATTACTATAGTTAATGACAGAAGTCTCATTCACTATTCTATGCATTAATTTGATATTTATTTTCCTCTCTTTTTGTGTGATCTTTCATGAAATGGCTAGGGAAATAAAATAATTATGAATCTATTTTTTAACTTTGTCTGTGGTAAAGCAGTTGAATTATGCTATAAGTAATTTATGGGGAGCTGTTAACACAAATAATTTTTCCCCAGTATTTTTGTCCAATGCTTTCATTTAAAACAGTATACTAATGAATCAAGCTCTAAAGCATTCAAAATTAGCATTTCTATTTTTATGACACAGTTATTAAAATTAAAGAAAAAGTTTTGAGCAAGTAAAGTTATATTACTGAATTACCTAATTTGGTTTCTGAATTATATATTAAATAACTACTGTGACTTTCATTATTTGACAAATCTGTGAAGAATGATGAGAGCAAAATCATAGTCTCTAACTAGATTTCAGTGATGGTACTGGGATTTTAATGGGATCAGCTGACCAGGGGCTGGAAAAATTACAGAATAACTTTAATAGCCAGGATAAACTGAATGTGGGAATACTTTTACTCACAGAAAATATGAGCATGTGAGAGTATGCCCAGGTACATGCACTCATCTGGATCAAATGGTATTTAACAGGATGTGCTTTATAGTGGTATGGTACATGCTGTTTGTCACCTAAGTCTGTGCCCTCAAGTAAAATAAAAAAGAAATCTCATACATTTGCAAGGGGTTTTGGGTCAGCCAAAATTTGAAGGGAAAGATCAAGTTATAAAAACTGTCTTAACAAGAATTTTGTTTGAGGTTACTGAAGGAAATGGGAAACCGTTTTAAACGCTGTTTGGCTTTTATCCATCCAAATTGGCCTGTTCATTCCTGTGTCTTCATATTTTTGTATGTCTGCTGTGAAGAGGGAAAATGGAACTTACAAAAATAGTTAAAAGTCAGTCTGATATTGAGAAAAATGAGATTTATTGGCAGGAGGGAGATGTTACAAGTGAAGCAGTTGAAATAAAGCCATATGTAGGGAAAGTAAAATAAGGTAATAAAGCATGGGATGAATGGCAATAAAAAGACCAAAGATTCCAAATTTGAACAATAGAAGCAGAAGTCAAGCAGTTAGCATGTAACAGATAGAAAGAATTAGTTTAATATGCTGGCAAGAAGGAGGCTATAAATTCTGTGAAAAGAAATGGAAGTGAGCCACCATGCTGAACTGGACTAGAAAACCACAGAAACAGAGGCTTTGATGTAGATTTGATGGGGGTATCCTGTGGGGGGAGGTAGGGGAGAGGAGCTGGCTGCAGGGATTTCAGAAGATGGAAATACTGCAGAGGACTGTGCTCCCCTGATGGAGCCAGCAATGAGAGCTGTATTGGATGTGGTCATCTCGCAAGCTTAATAAGCACCTTGCTGCCCTAAGAACAACGCTTTGGTTCCCTTTTTGCCTTTTATTCTGTGAGAAACTGGAGGAAATCTCAGGCACGTAATTGCCAGCACCCGTTCACAATTCCTGGGATCAGGCTCTGTGGTTCCAGTCATTAAAGCTCCCTTCCCACAGTTCCATCTGTCCCACGAGCTGTGGGTGCATCCCAGTTTCCTTTCTGATGAGTTTAGTCACGGCTGTTTTTTCCATTGAGGTTTGAGTTTGGGGGTGGGTCTGGTGCTTGGATGAGGCTTTTGCTGGTTGGGAACAGTTTAACAAATTCAAGAACAGTTCTATTGCCCTTCCCAAAAGGCAATATATGGATGTACAAACACGTGTACAGATCAATGAAGTCTCTTAACAAAATCCTATATGCCTTTTTTCTTTCTGGATGAATTTTAAACAATTCCACAGCAAGGATTTCAGTTCTGGAAGGCACAGCTGCTCAAGTCCTGCATGCATTTCTTTCATGGTACTATTAGCAGTGTTTCCTGCTGTTTAAAGGCTTGTAGCTAATATTTGAAAAGCCAAACAGTGTAGGCTAAATGACAGCTTTTTGAAAGTGACCAGAAATCCTGTATATTTCATATACAGGACATACATAATATAATACACAGAATACATATACCGGATAATATACAGAAATCCTGTATATTTCATTTACAGGATATACATATACCTATATATGTATAGGTCACTGAAGACCTAGAAAAAAACAGAAAGGGGAGTGTTATGCAAAGACTTGTGTGTGGTAGTACATGGAATAAATGTAATTTTCATTTGATACTTTATTTTTCAATAGACGCTGAATGTAGGATTTTAAAAAGTCCATCCCAATGTAAGTTCAAAGGATGAATTTTTTGTATTTCTAGCTTTGGTCACAAGATCTTGTGTTCATTACAACCTGATTAGACCTTGTCTGAGATCTTTGAAGTTTTGGGGGAGTATTCATTCCAAACAAAAAATTTTAAAATATTTTTCTTTCAGCAGGTTTCTACAGGTAAGTTTTGAAAATTCCACCTTTAATGTTTTGTGTTTCTCTGAGTATTTACAAGTATACTTAACCTTTATGACTAAGGAATAAATAAGTGCTGGTTGTTAAGTATTTATCAAGGATCAGAGACAATACACAGATTTTTCTATATAAAATAAGCTTAAATTAGTCTGATTTAACCTTGCTGCAATTACCTGAAAGTAAAATCAAGACTTCAAAGAAAAGATTTAATTTGAATTTTGATGGTGCTTCTAAACACAAGATTAATCTTTCTTGGCTCTTTATTGTCAGTGTTTTACAGTTCTTTTTAGTACCTGGGCTCATACAGGACTTCTTTTTGCACCTGTAGTTATTTATACAGCCATTACACAGACTTTTTCACTTTCAGGTGGTTGTAGAAACACTTATGTCAGAAGGAGTTTGTGTAAACACCTAAAACTGAATGTGTACTACATTTTCACATAGACTGATATTAAAATTCAGGGAAACATCTTTTTTTTTTTCCAATAAAAAATAGGGCCCATGAAGAGTTACTCAAACAATATGAGGTAAAAGATAATTTCTGCCTTTATTTTGTCCTCCAAATTATGTGCTGAAAAAATCTAGAAAAAAATGCTTCAAAGTGACATTTTATTTAAAGTGACAGCTTTATGTTGATCAATATGGAATGGATGAAATAAAAAAAAAAAAACAACCTCTTGAAAGAAATACAGGAATGTCCAAGAAAAGGTGTTACTAAGGAATTTTAGTGGATTACAGAGAATGAGCCTCATGTATAGCTGAAATCATCACTGTAATTGTGTTTGAGAAAAGCAGTTTGATTATATTTCTTGTATTGTTTTTATACTTATTTTGAGCTTCTTGTAGCAAAAGTAAGACTGTATTGTAAAGAAAGGATTTAGCTGTCACATTCTCCATACATCCCTTTCAGTGTCTTCTGTGACAGATCCTTGCTCCTTCCTCTTAAAGCGTGCTATTTTTTATTTGTGTTGTAAACAAGTCAAGTTTTTCATATAATAGATCACTTTGAGAAGCTTCTAGGTAGCTGCTTTACCATATCTTTTTTTTTAAACATTATCACATAGAAGATTACTTTTCTAGTTATTGTAAATTACTTTTCTTAGTGTTCTAACCAGAAAGTAACAAGAAAAAATGTTAAGCTGCAATATGGAAGAATAACTTGTAGGCCAAGTCAAATTTTAAATAACTAGTATTATTTCAAGATTGACAATCACTTGCAGTAATTTGCAGCATTATTGGCTTAGAGCACTGAATTTGATATGTCAGAACGGTGAAGTCTGATGTTTGCAATGAGTCTGTCTGTACTCAGTGTCCCTTTTTATTTTATTTTGATTATGTAGTGCTTGAGGAGTACTGTTTAGTTAGTAGATATCTGCAGAATTCTCAACCTAGTGTTTCATATTTAACATAAAATTGGCACCTCCCTACTTCTAAACAAAACTAGCATAACTGATTTTCTTACTTATCCAATATTTGACAAGTTAATTTAAAATTAATTACTTTCATCCAATTAAAACTATAGAGGAAGAGAGTTTGTTGTAAGTGCAATTATTAGATTAACATACATATCTTGGGAGGAAAAAAAAGCCAAACCTCTGTACTATTTACTAGACTAATATGTCTGACTTGTGCAAAACAGTGTATTTCTCAGCACTGAACTTTTTTTCATGTAAAGAGATTTTTTTCAACCCTCCAAAAAGCTTCCACATTGGAAAGGTTGCCTTTTGATTTTCTCATATTTATCAGGTTAAAAATCTTGTCTTTCTTAAATATGTGTAAGCCTTCACAGCTACAAGTGCTTAACTTTTGAACTGGTTTCTTACTGGTTACCAGAGGAGCTACCTGTTCCCAGCTCTTCTGGGCAGTCACACTAAAGAAAAGAGAGAAAGTGAAGCAGGTTTCCCAGAGCAAGAAATGAATTACAATTAGTGTTTGTTCTTATCGAAGCAAACATAGATATCTGCTTCTTTTAATCCAAATTTAAGGAAATGTCCTGTTTGCTTTGGGGAAAGCAGCAGACTCATTCAACTCTGGTATGTTCTGTTGCAGTTTTCACACATTTGTTTTCAGAAGTATCTGTTAAGCATGTTCATGTCTGAAAGGATTAATTCTCTCTGGCTGCACAGTAGACTTTCAGTATACTTGTAGCAAGATTTTTTTTTTTCTCTGTATTTTCTATATTTTTCCATATTTTTACCTGGTATTTCCTTTTTCACTGGAAAGAACCTATGATGAAAATGGCAACAAAGAAAACAAGTCACCCTTCCAGTCTTGCCAAAGAGTGGTCTGTTCTGTCTCTCCAGCCCTGCTGTTTCCAGTTGACAGAGTACTTCTTGACCTGTATTTCTCTGTATTTAGAAATACATTGGATTTCTCACTAACATCTTCTCTGTCTCCTTGAACGCATATAAATCTTATAGGACTCATGGCATCTGTAGGAAGGAATTCTGGAGCCTGAGTAGCTTTGACATGAAGTACCTTCTCTGTTTACATTTTCCTTGGATGTGCAACTAACTCATTTCAGCAGACCTCTCTCAGGCTTAGGGAGTCTTGTGTTTTAACTCAGACAAGCCTTCCCCACCTCTGCCTCTCCAGTGCCTGCTTGCACAGGTCAGCCATGAGCTTTGTAAAGCAAATCCCCCCCATTGTTATCCTGTGCTGTCCTGTGGTTCCTTTCTGATTTAAGTGCAGCAGGTGAAGAGCTCCAGGCGTGCGCCGAGAGCAGCTCCAGCTGCTGCTGAGTGTCCTGGCAATGGCACCTGGCAAGAGGCACCTGGAAATAAACCTCCCTTGAAGCCTCTAACCTGGAAATATAAACACCAGCTGTTTCATCACACAAACCTGCTGGTGGAAAAAAAAAATCAGAACACCCACATCTGTCTATTAGTGCATCTAGACTTCCATTCCTCTGGATGAAGAAAATTTCTTAGCTCTACCTCTTTGCTGCTACATCCTTGAAAGCCTGAAACAACTTGGTAAAAGCAGCATCTTGCTGATTCCTAGTGACTGTTGGCAAACATCACTTATCTCAGATGAGGTGACAAAAATATATAGAAAACCCAGGACTTAAAAGCACAGTATCTTTCCCACAATGTTTCAGCATCTTTCTGTGTATCTATAAAATAGGTGATCTCTGCAAGGGTGATTTAGCTTCAAACTGAATTAATTTGTTGTGTGCTTCCCATGCTTTTATTTTCTTATCTGAAATGGCTGGATGTCGTTCTCCCAGAAATATCAAATCCACCTTGTTAGACTTTTCATTATCTAAATTGTCAACTGATATAACCAAGAGTAGCTGAGACCTAGTTTCTAAAAGCTCAGGTTTTTTTAGTAAATATTTCCATATTATAGCTTACACTCTTAAGAGCAGCCTCCCATTTTCCAATATTTGTAAATACTTCAGAATGACCTGATGCAATTGAGAAGTTGTAGAACAGAAGTGTGGTCATATATACCATTCCTGAAAGAAAGAATATGTCTTGGTTTTAAGGTTTATTTTAATTTAAACCTTCTAAAATTCTTTTATTTTAAATGCAATTGATTTAGGATACCTTTATAGGACTGTGAAAATTACTTGTTTTCTTGATTGAGTTGATGAACAGAAAAATCCCAGACAAATCAACAAAAAAAGAACATCAAAAAACAATCAAACAACTCCTCAAACACATCCAAAATATTTTTCCAAGGAATGAAAAGGAAACATATTTAATTTGATCCCCTCTCTGCCTTACAAACATTTTGTTTCCTAGCACATATGACAGATAAAGGACAATGTTTGAGAATAAAAATTCAACATATAACTACTCTGTCTGAAAAGTTAAGGGACCCAGTTCACTCCTGTCTTCTTTTTAATATCTATTTCTTCTGTCAGAACTGCCAACTATTCTGTTTTAGACAAGAATGGATTTTTTTTTGCAGACTATTTCAGTACCTGTTTGACTCAAGAATATATCTTTTATCATGTCTAGAAAGTGCTAGATTGTTCAAAAAGCAGACTGAACAAATTGAAGCATTAAAACCATGAAAAACCATCTTAAACATAAAGTTTAAGAGTCGGTTTTAAATCAGTTTAAAGCATGAGAGCCACTCATACTCCTTTCTGACAATCTTTAGGAATAGTGGAACGGCCTTTTCTGAATCTTGCCAAAATAAAATGCATGGGGAAACTTAGCCATCTTGTAGCTTTCTCAGAGAATATATAGAATTCTGGAGCAATTGAGAAGCTGACATTAAAAAGAAAAAGACAAATAATCAAGTCCCAAGATAGGCAAAAAAAAAAAAAAAAAAAAAAAAAAGCAGTATTTAAGGCTGATCAGAGCACATATTCCCAATGGTAAGTCACTTGGAACTCTGTTTTACCTTGGAATAGCATGGCCTTTTGGGGATTTTGTGTTGTTTATCAGTGGCTTGTCACTTATTTCCTTTCTTACCATGGGACAGTCCTTTTACAGCCAACAGAAGAAAGTTTGTGTTCCCACCTTCTCTGTATTCCTTGGCTTCCCATTGCTGGGGCCGTGTTGCCTGAAATGAAAGATAATA
Source organism: Tychaedon coryphoeus (assembly GCA_013398595.1). NCBI lineage: Eukaryota > Metazoa > Chordata > Aves > Passeriformes > Muscicapidae > Tychaedon > Tychaedon coryphoeus. The sequence continues at coordinate 569,019 of WBND01000382.1, read as the reverse complement.
TTCCAATTATATGTTTTAAAATCTGAAAAAACAAACAAACAAAAAAACAAAAAAAAACCAAAAAAAAACCCACAACAAAAAACCAAAGCAACAAAAACACCACCAAAAAAAAAGAAAAGAAAAAAACCCAACCCATAAAATCAAACCCAAATAACAAACCCAAAACTTTAAGGGTTCTATATTCTATCACTCTTTTGCTACCATATACAGCAGTAAATTTTCCTGTTGGTTGGTTGGTTACTCACTAAATACAGAAAATACATGGGAAATAGATAATACAATTTTTTTTTAATAATGTGAAAAGAATCACTGGATACAATATTGAAGATATGTTGTCTATGGTGGAAATAAACACATTGCATTAGAGAAATAAAAGTCTGTGAAGGATACAGGTAGCAGATTAAGGACAAGGAAGATGGCATGTTATTTAAAACAATGCTGAATTATTGCATCGATTGGAGAATACGATTTTGAGTATGAACGAATGATCTAAAAAAATACTAAAATAGAAATGTTTGGTTTATTGGCTTGAAAAAAGACAAAGTTTCAAAATAAATTCATTCTCTACTCTTACAATAAGAGGAAAACAGCCCTGTATTACTCTGAGACAGCCTTTGAAATATGTGCTGAAATATTGAGGTTCTAGCATACTTTGTCTCTACAGCACGTGATAGTTCTTTTTTCCTTTCACTTTTCAGACCTTTGTGGTGCCTGTAGCTCCACTTGCAACTTTGGATCATCTATTAGATTTCTTGTACATGGAGCAGAACCTGTCTGTGGAGCTGCTTCATTTGAAGATGCTAAAGTGAAATTCCTGTCAAAATAAACAGGTCATCCAATATAAATTAATCACAGGTTACAAATTCAATAAAAGCAATGTGAACAATAAACATAATTGTAAATGCACATCTATCTGGTAACAATAACGCCAACTTCTTTTCCAACCCTAGCAAAAATTAAATTTTTGTTTGAAATCAGTTACTATAGCAAGCTGAAAATTCTGAAGGATACAGAAGGCAATAGACTTGCATGTTTTACTTTCAATATACGTAAGATAGTTTTGATATTATAACTTACTCTTGGGTAGAGGAGCTTACTTGAATTGAACTTCTTCAGTACACAAAATTCTAATACATCCACTGAAAAAAACTAATTAAATAGTTTGTTTGCTAGAATTATAAGCTGCTTAAAAATAGGGTGGAAATGGTTTTATTTAATTGTAGCCACGAATAATAAGATTTTACATTTACATTGCCATACTATTAGATATATGGGAATGGACAATATTAAACCAGAAAAGCTTCTTCTGGCTGCAGTGCTACAAACATATTTTGATTTGGATTGAGGAATAATCCAGATTATAACAGGACTGCAGAGACAGAATGTCTAATATTTATTTGTGGAAAAATAGCTTAAGGAAAGAACAAAGCATAATTAAAAAAGCATTAATGAGTAATCAACTTTATCCAATGTGCAGCAATAAATATCCCTTGACACCTTTGAGAAGAACTGAAGAAACTCATGCAGACAACTAAAAATCAGTTATCTCTATTAACACTATGACAGAGGCATTATCTTTTAGCTCACTATTCTTTCTATCCTAAATACCAAAAGGAAATAATTTGAAAGCACATCATGTGGTTGAATAAACAACTAATCTTACCAACTAAAGGCACAACCATCACCTGCGTTTCCTGCTTGGTCTCTGGCAAGAAAATTCGGGATATAAGGTGAGCTTAAGCAGTATCTGGCAGTTCTTCCAGATAAATAAGTATGCTGGCTGAATTTGACTGTTGATCTGTACATGAAAGTAATATTATTTTCAAGACGTTAAAAACTGCTGGCTACTAAAATGATGAAACAGGTGGTTACAGGTAGCAAAATGCCAGAGTGGGAAAAAAATGGGAGAAGATTAATTGGAAGAAGGGTTAGCTTGGCAGAAATAAGTAATCCTATTTAAGACTTCTGTATCTGCAGGGCTGCAAAACCCCTTTTGTTACAGTAGGTGCACCAGTAGGGCACAGAAGGATTGTAATAATCACCTTGACTGACTTAATAGGTTTGGTGAATTTTTCAGAGTGTGGAGTGATTTAAGAGCCTCTTTCTTAGGTCTTCTCTCAAAGCATTTTATACTGAGCACTGTATAAGTGCCACTGTAGGAGGTGGGGAATAATCAAAAAAGGTTGAGAACAAAAATAGGAACAGGTTTCCCTTTATGTTTCATTTGCATAGAGATTTTGTTTGTTGTTTATGGAGTTTTTTGCATATAAATATTGTACAAATGGGCTGAAATTTTGCCCTACAAATTAAAACTTGTAATAGGATCTAAACACCTTTACAAAAGTTACCTGATGCAAATAAAATCCTGACATAATTCTCTTTGATTTCTAATTGGGGTTATAATTACTTTAAAGAGAGTCTTGCTCTACTAGCACTGCTGCATAATTAATTTCACATGTGGCTGAAATGTTCTCCTTGATAAGGCTTTTTGATGAGTAACTTCTACTTTAGGCTTAACAGCAACAAAAAACCACCAAAACCCCCTCTAAACAACTCCCCCTCCCCCAAAAAAAACCAAAACCAAAGAAGTTATTATGTGTCCAGCCATCTTACAAAGTTTTTGAACATTATTAATGAGACATTATTCTTATTATTGAAAACTCCTTACAGTGGAAANATTAAACTTTCAAATTTGGTGTTTGAACTTCTGCTTCTTCTATAGTTAGTGATAAAAATTAAGGAGCTAAAAACAGCGTGATCTGAAGTGATAAACTTGATAAGGCTTTTTGATGAGTAACTTCTACTTTAGGCTTAACAGCAACAAAAAACCACCAAAACCCCCTCTAAACAACTCCCCCTCCCCAAAAAAAAAACCAAAACCAAGGAAGTTATTATGTGTCCAGCCATCTTACAAAGTTTTTGAACATTATTAATGAGACATTATTCTTATTATTGAAAACTCCTTACAGTGGAAACTTTGGCATTAAACATCCCAAGTTTCCTTCAACTAAGAATTAAACTTTCAAATTTGGTGTTTGAACTTCTGCTTCTTCTATAGTTAGTGATAAAAATTAAGGAGCTAAAAACAGCGTGATCTGAAGTGATAAAGTAACAATGAGTTTAAAGGAGGAAGCAGATCATTGCTGACTTCTAGGTCATCTGCTTTCTGTTTTCTTCTTGCAAGTGGCAAAAATGTTAACAAAAGTATTTTATTCCAGCCTTAGATTACTATAAGACAAAATTCATATCTAGAACCATTCAAACCAGACTTTTAAAGCAGCTTTAGCTGTTTTAGACTCTGATATATGTATCATGTCCCCTCACCTTTTTTTTTTTTTTTTTTTGGAGGTTGGGGAAGAAGAGTTTGATATGTATTCCTTTTACTTTGATTTAAATGAGAACTTATTTTGGTCAAGAACAAGGACTTGGAGAATAATACAGATTCAGAAATGTCTGCCACTGGTCTGCAAACTGGTCACTCTTCTAAAGAGTTATTTCTTCTATTTGGTATTATTTAGGTATACAAAATCTAAAAAGATACCTGATTGGAGCTGTGTGACAGTGACATTGATAACAGAGTCTCTGTTTGGGTCTTGGAGTCACTTGGGACATAATTCTGCTTAGCAGCACTTTTGATGTTATTTGTTGCTCTCTACATCAGATTCATTACTTTCAGTTTTGTTTTAATTCTTTATATCTACCAGCACCTGGATTCCAGGGCTCCTTATCTCGTTGCTCCATTTGTTCTACTGTTAGATTCTCAGGGTAATTTGGAGTGGTGATAAACAAGTTCTTTTTCCTGGTGATAAATACTAACTTAGTAACTTGTTATCCTCTATGTAACTTTGATAACAAGCAATCTGTCTTTATCCTGATTTTATTTTCCTTAAGAGAACCTGTATTGACATATATGTAGGTAAGGTGGCAAGGAAAGATGGTAATAGAAGGCCAAGGTAGAGAAAAATTATATCAAAATTGTCTTTTATAAATGGACTACTGGAACACTTTGAAAATTGATCAGCACTAAATTTCCTTTGAATGGAAATAGGGTCAGGGATAAAATGGGCCTTAGAAAACACGGGAAATTAAATGCTGCTAAAAAAATCTAGGAAAACAGCAGTGTTAACCTTCTCAGTTCCAGAGGAGCCTGTGTTAGATCAGTACATTACACTTGTGTCCTCCTGGTGAAACGTGTGAGCTGCATTCAGAGCTGCCTGTGCGCAGAGCAGTGACACGTCCCTGACGCGCTGCTGGCTGTGTCACCGCTCGGCTCATCGCTGCTGTCACACCCAGGAGCAGAACAGCACGAGTGGTGTGAGCTATAGGCTGTATCTCTAACTCCAGGGGGCTGGAATCACAGTCTGCCAGTCCACTATCTACACTAATGTTCGTCTCGCCAGCGCCGCTGAAACTTGAGGGAAAAGGGAATTGTGTGTTTTAGTTACAGTTGTGGTATTTCTGCTGTGGGTTACTGGATGTTTGCTGTTTTCTGCTCCACTTCCTTGCATGGGGCACCTACCTTGGAGTGCCTGCCTCCCTCTGCAGCTGCTGCAGAGCTTGCACAGCTCTCTGAGGCATGGTCCACATTTGTTCAGTGTGAATCTTTTCATCCTAGCGAGAACTCCTCTGTGGAAAAGAGGACAAAATAAGCTTCACGTCAGCTTCGATGACATTTTAAAAGTAAGCATCACAGGCAGATTTCTGTATTATATTAAATATGTATGTATGTCAAAATGAAAAGTTTATGTAAAAAAATGTTTTTTGATCGTCTGGTATTCTCCCTCTTCCTTAAAATTCACTTCACAGGGAGTGTCGGGGGAAGGGCTCTTTTTGTGTTCTGCTTTTGAAACAGACTGTTCTCTATGTTCATCTGTTCCCACAGAACTAAAAATCAATTTCTTGATTATCACTGAACTATGGCAATTTTCAGTCTTCTAGGTTATGCAAGCAAAATATTCTGCTTGCTAACTGGATAATTTTCACCATTTTCTAAATGTAAATGCACATTCTTTCTGATCCTGCTCTCGCTTTTCACAGAAAATTCATTTAAAAAGCCTATAAGTTTTGTTTGTTTGTTACTAAATTTCTTGCCATATATTTCTTGTGTCAGAGAACAACTCAGGTTGGAACAGACCTCAAGAGATCTTGAGACCAAATTCTTGCTCAAAATGAGGAGAGTTACGAGGAGAAGGTTGTTCAGGACCCTGTCTGGCTGAGTTTTAAACCTCTGAGCACTGAGATTACAGAGACTCTGGGCAGCCTGGGCCACTGCCCACCTGTCCTGCTTGGAGGAAAAGCTTTTTCTCTTGCTTGAACCTCTCTGGTTTCAGCCAACAAGCATGAGGAGGCTGTTGAGGGGTCTGAATCTTGAATAGTACTCTTCCCTTCCCTTTCCACTTCCTTCAGATTAAGACTTTTGTTCTTAGTTTTGTTGTTGTTGTTGTTTGTTTGTTTTTTCTTTTTCTCCTCTGAATTTCTTTTAAAGAACTTAATCTTTGAGGTTTTCATGTGCTCACATATGGAAGAAAGACAAGAAGTGTTCTGTGCAGGTCTACTAGACATCTTCCAAGAACTTTCACATTAATATGCACATTTAGAAAACAACCTTTAATTTCACTTCTTAAAATGTTCATAAAAACCACCATTATGTATTTTTGGGTTTTTTTGGTCGTATTTTTTGTTTTTATTTCAAGAAAATTGTTTTTGAAAACTCTTCAGGTGTCTCTGACTTCTGTTTTTTGTGTAAAAAACTTTATTAAAAAAAAGTTGAAGAGAAGGCTTATAGGAGTTATGATCAAATACAAAAGAACTCTTTAGCTTGGGAATTGAAAGGAAAATCAGTAATATTGAGTTTTGGTTTTTTTCATTTGTAACTGATACAGAGAAAACAGAAAGACTATAATTGGGCTTTTTAAGGAGATTTATCAGGGTGTGAATGTTAAAATTTTTCAGTAATTACAATATAACTTTCCAGATTCCTTTCAATCTTTATATCATTTGAGAAATGTTTTAGCTTAGACATTGTCCCACCCCAAGTTACTTGCCGAAAACTTTTAGAGAAGGGCTGTGCAAATCCATGGATTATCCACTCTGTTAATTATATATTTAGCTGTTTTTAGTCTACCTAACTTGTGAAACAGAGTTCCAATATTCTGTTGTACTACTGAAGATATGAAGTGACAAATTAAATGTCTCACAATCTAACAGCACTGCATCAATATTGCATAAACAAAAAAAAAAAAAAACCAAAAAAAACCAAAAAACAACCAATCGACCAACCAAACTAATCACCACAAATTACTCCATTTTCCTTTCCTAAGACTGACATTCCACTTCTTCATGCTGCTTGGCATTAATTATAATATCACTCTATAGAAGTGTGTTAATTTCTTGTATCTTTATTCCTCCTGTGTTGGATTTGTCTGTGGTTTATGTCAGGCTGCCAAGTTTTCTAGTTATCTGGAGCACTCTGTTTACCATTGAAGCAATAACAGAACAGGAGCTTCCTTTATGTTGTCTGAAATGTTGACAGGGTGCCAAGAGATTCGGGTCCAGGGATTTGAAATTTTTTGACCTTAACTTTTCCCTAATTAGTCATGCAACTGTTTTGTAAACAAACTCGAGGTTTTTTACTCATATGAGACAGACGTCTTTATTTTCTTCAAATGGTTCTTCTAGTTCCTTCTCATGATGTTCTGTGGCACTTTTTTGTTGGAGTATCATGAAGTTCTCTTTATTTGAGAAAACTTCTCTAGAGTACACATAATATCAACTTTTTTTCCTGATGTTATCTATCTTTCTGGAAAGCTTTTACTTTCTTTTTTGTTTTTAATCCTAGTGCAACTATCTGTCATTCACAATAATGTGAGGTATTTAGAACTCCATCATGAGGTTTTATTACACATTTGCTAATTATTATTCAGATTTGGTTTTATTGTTTTTTTTCAAATTTAATTTAAACCATAATAACATTTACTTCAGAGAAAAATTCCTCTCTCAAGCATGAAAATATATTGCATTTATAGCAATAGATGTAATTGTTTCATGAACTATTGCAGTACTAACTCTTAATGTGGGGCTCAGTTACTTGTTTTCTGCCAAAGTTATGCCTTGTTATGTTAATTAGAAAATGAGAGTGGAAGAAAATTCAGCAGAAATTCCTAAATCATGCTGGTTTCTCTATTGAGAGAGATCCCAGAAGGGAAGAGAGAGGGCTCCACAATAAGGTGAAAGAAACAAACCAGTATGTAGCCTTCTACAGAAGGAATAGAAAATGAGAAAGACTAAAAGGAACAAAATGCTGAGAACTTACAAAACAGTGTGACTGTCTCAATGACATTTAAAATAGATTTCTGAAGCCTCCCAAATAGGGAATTGAAATGTTACCTTGAATTTTAAGCAGTTCATATTTATGTTGAGGAAACTGAATGATCACAATAAAACTAGTTTAATAATGGATTTGTTCCTTAAACTGCTTGAGATAAGCCATAACACAATGCTATAATCCTGTTGTGTATTAGTTATAACCATACTGTTCTAGAGATGTTGCTCTGCCTCCCAGTTTACTAGAGGTGCTATGTTTGAGTGACAGTGAAAATAATAGAGAATTACTGTTTAAAAGAATGTTAAAATATGGCTTCTCACTCTGTTCCTCCAAAGTTTTAGTAAAGTAGTGCTGCTCTTGTAGTTTAATACTGTGTTAAACAGCTGTTTCTGACCTTAACATTTTTATTTTAAGAGATTATGTTTTAAACTTTCAAAGCCATAAACTAAGCCTTTTAAATATAGACATCGCTTGGAACTAGCAACCTAGAAGAAGGTCTCCCTCTCTGACTTTGAAATTTTTTTTTTTTATAAGAACACCCTAATCAGTGACACAAATTTGCTCCCGACTTCCCTACAGCTCATTTGCTTTGCATCAGTGCAGAATTTGGTCAGGTCCTCTGAGGATGCAAGGCATGTGCCTTTGTTGGTGTGTAGTCAGCCTTTGCCACCCTCCAGGTGTGCCCAGCATTACACATAACAAACCATGTGCTGCGTAGCTCTTTGCAGCTATTGTTCTAGAAAGTAATAAGTCCCTGGATTTGAGGAAGGCTGATAAGTTTAGAGAAATCTTGATATTAAAATCAGCAGAAATACAGAAAAATATATGATGTTCCTTAGGGATTTTGCAAGGTGGTTTTCTATTTCTCTCTTTTTTTTTTCCCCTGCTATAATTGAAACTGATTTTTTTTCTGCAAATCTGCTGTGCTTTAACTGAGATATACTTGTAAGCCTTGCTCCATAAAGTGTCAGGCTATAATACTGATTCAGAAATAAATCTGCCAGCAACATGAATGTCCATACCATACACAAGGAGACACAAGGATAATAATTTGAGTTCATCAAGTAGATTTTCTAGATTATTCATTTTCTGTCACAACAAATTTGAAAGTAGAACTGCTTGGAGTGCCATTCGCATATCACCAGTCTTAGAGTCTAACTTGGCATCAGAATTTCTTCAAAGGAGGAGAGTACATGGTTCATTACTGCACCTGAATTCATCATTCCTAACACTGCACAGCTTGGGGCATGTCGGACTCCACAAATTAAACAGGTAGTCTTGATCTGTCCCAGGCTGGTACACCTGCACCAAAAGCACCTGGTGCACAGAAAAGTGGCACTGGGGATTCATTAGGTGGCATTTTCCTTCTGAAGCAGCATTGATTATCTCCATGTTATGCTAATGAACTGCTGGAAGCACTATCAGTCAGCAGGATGGGGAATGGGCAGGTAGAGGAGCTGTAAGGATGATATGAGCTGCCAGGTTTTGATCAAGTTCTTCTTAGTGAAAGGTTTACTGACGGGAATTTTTGCTTTTGGTGTTTGTTTGTTGTTTTCCTTTCTTTCCCCTCTCACTGTGCTCAATTATTTTACATTTTATAAGTTATGTCACCAAAGAACCAAAGCAGCTAATACTGAAATACACTAAACAATACTGTGATGCTTTGCCCTGCTTTAGCCACTGATTTAGCTTTACTTTGCTACAGGGCATGTCAGCTATTGCATGAATTTCAGATCTGCTGGGAGGGGAACATTAGAAGGTAAGTTCTCATTAATGTCAAACCATAATTATGGGTGCATGGTGTTCAGACAGAGTCTTCCTCCCCAAGTGGTGCAGTCAAGGCTTCTGCTCACCCAAAGCCCCATGGACCCTGGGGAGAGTTGAGAATTATTGATGCCTATGTTGATCAGTTTGTTGTACCAGAACTACTGGAGGTTTTATTCTTAGTTGTGCCTGATGAGATTATTCTTAGTTTTGCCCAGTTGAATTTTCTAAAAGAATCAGGCCCTTTCCCTCTGCTCTGTTTAGCCCCAGTAAAATTTCCAGTCTCTCCTGGTGTTCCTGAATATTACGTACTAACAAGGAGTATGAAGTTGCTGTATCTTCTGCTTCTCTTCTATGTACAGATAGTGTTGTATAGTGAATACCACAGCCATGTAGAAGTCTGAAGGTCAGACTTTATAATTAGCTCATATAAATAGCATTGGCTTGTGTTAATCATAGAACCACAGGATCACGGAGTTGTTAATGTTGAAAAAGACCTTTATGATCATCAAGTACAACCTTTTTTTAAGGAAAAGCCATCTTCACTTTGAGGATGGCATCAGATTCCTACTCCTAACAAAAACTCCCCAGAGACTCCCAAATGGTGATATATCTATTTAAGTCTAGTTATATTTTAAAATCTGTATTTTAAATTGGTGGATTTAATATAATTCTGCTAGTTGACTTGAATGAATGAAAAATTGAATTAATTTATATCAAACAGGGGGACTTTTGCTTTATTTCAAAACCAGAGAATCGAATGACATTACAAAAAAAACCCCAAAAAATCAAAATGGTCAATGCTTCATTCTGATATCCATTTAAAACCTCAATGCAGTCTTCCGTTCTTTATCTTTTCTTGCCATCTTGATCATATGAAGGATTGATGATATATGGGATTTACTGAGGTGACCAAAAGAAGAAAAATGTTTGTACCTTGAAGGGAACGGCTATTTTGGAGAAATCTGCTTTGGGCTCTCAAATGAAAGAGCATACTTTCTGAACTTTATATGTAGGGAAGAGATGTAGGGGATTATTTCTTGTATATCTGTGGTAAATGCTGTTTTGATGTTTATCGTTGCTGTTTTGTTTGTTCATTTCTTTGTTTTAAAGGCGATGGGAGAAAGTGTAGAGAACAATCCCAAAACATAAAATGCACATGATAATCTGGATTAAATTATTATCCAAATGGAAGAAATAATTAGTTTTGAATAGAAACAGTTTATTTTCCTATTAACATGGTTAATTCTAAACACTGGAAACCTGTTAAAACTGAAAAAAGAAACAAAGCAAAGTTAAAAAACATAAAACCATTCTTAAAAAGAGT
>WBND01000382.1:518900-558300 GCA_013398595.1 Tychaedon coryphoeus | reverse complement strand
CACATTTTAATACATTTTCTCTTTGGGAAGTAGGAGCATTGATTTCATGATGGAAATCAATGTAGTCTTGGCTATTGGCTTAGAAGACAACAAAAGTTTTTGGAAACATGGATAGTGCAGCACATGGCTCAGGGATGAGAGATTTCTGAAAAACAGAATGGTTAGGATGAAAACAGCGAAGCTGTGTACATTTTCCAGGGACCCAAACTTAATGTTCTGTGGTAACACAAATTCAAGCATGGTATTTTCTTTTGAAGTTGCTGTATGCAATGCATGTGTACCTAAAAGAATATTCCTGTTAGGAATGCTCGTTAGAAATGGTTGAGTGAGATTCTGCCTCTAAAAGAACCTATTTCTGCTGATCTCATTCTGTTGAGTTTATTCTAAGTAGTGGATCTGTTACTTAGCTTTTTAAAAAGTGGAGGATCTTGTTTAATTTTGACTGCCTTGTTCAAAGCATTTGCTCTTGCATAGAAACACGATACAGGACTTGCCTGGATTATTTTTCCTGAATGCCTCTTGGAAACTGCAGTTTTCATTAGTGAATTTTTCATGAGGTGTTTTTTTCATGAGCTCCAAGCTCATCAGTGAGAAACAGCAACATGGGAAAACATTGTTTTTCATAGATTTACCGATGTACAAAGAGAATCTGGTCAAATTTGGCCCAATGTCACTGAAATGTCAGCCCTGAAATGCCAGGGAACATCGTATTGCTACTTTGTGTGTGTCAGAGTTGTTCTGTAATTGCAGATCCATATGTACACTTACAGGGGAGCTGGAGATTAAGGAAGACAACTGGAAATAAAGTTATCAGCCTCTATTTGGTATTCTGAATGCTCTCTTGGCTCACATAGTGGAATACCTTGAGAAATCAGCTGTGGAACTACAGAACCTTCCCAGTTGTAGAGAGCAGCTTCCCAATAGACGTCCACTATGTCCCGTTCAGGGTGGGAGTTTGAAGAGTAATCACAGTCTGCTTAAAATAGGTATAAAGCAAACTATACTCATCACTCATAACACAAATTCTGAAGTTGGTTTTGAGTGTTCATTCCTGGGGAAGGATGGAATAGTTTTATGCAGAGACCAGATGGAAACATGGAAAGATCTCTTTTTTGTTTTGCTCTGATGGTTTTTCTATGCCTCCTTTTCACACATATCTGCAGTGCTTACCCTTTCAGCTTTGAGTGTACCCCTACTCAGAGAGATCAGTTCTAAGAGGACCTCTCAGAACACTGAACCCACTGTTTGTTATTGATGAGAACCTGCTGTCAAAATACCTGCATGCAAATGTCTCGTTTAACTGACTTCTTTTCTTTTGTTTAGGTTATGGATTTGGAGTTCTTTGTGGTTTTGCTCTTTGCCAAAAATGATTGTGAATCCTCTTGTATTGGTGACATGAAGAGCACTGGTCAAAATGGGTCAGCCCAGTCAAGTAAGCAGAGACACTTGATAATCATCCTTGCCTGTATGCTTGTGTTCAGCTTAATTCTTGCTTAAATTTTCTTTCTTTTAATTGTTCCCTGGCAGCTGAGGTGAATTTGTTCCTGTACTGGTTGGAGGATATTTTAGGCTTTGTTTTTACAAGTTCTCTAGTCATCTGCCATTAGTCTCTGCTGGAGATGAGTTACAAAGCTCTTATGTTTTTTTTGCTTTTCTTTGCAAGGTGCTACCAATCAAAAACTTGTACATCATGTATTAGAAATTGCAACAAAGAGATATCACAAACACCTTTATCATGATGTCAGTATGCCATTCCACTTTTATTGCTATTATTTTTTCTTCTGGAGAAGAGGAGCTTCTTTGGAGTTAGTTACAGGTCAGTTATCTATTAAACAAGTTTTAAGATATTGGTATCTGTGTGCCCTTTCTCTAAGAGGAGGATTGAAAGAGAAAGATGCAATTTAAAACTATGACTGTCAGTACTGATATTCAAGGAACCTAAAAGGTTTTTCTTTTTAGAAAAAACAAACCCTTATGGGAAGTCCCAAGCATTTAACCAATCACTTAGGTTTTATTAATCTATTTTCTTTTGTTTGTTTTGTTTTGTGAGTATTTTTTGCAGTATGAATGCCATAAAATGTACATAGGTGTTTGCTGCAGATCACTGAATTGATGTTTTGGGGGTTTTTAAAGTTAAAAATAGTGATAGCAATTTGATAATAGGGGCACAGTTTCTCTTGCTATACAGCAACCACAGAAGAGGCAAGGCAGATATCTACAGGAATTATTTCAGCTGTAATGATGATAAACTATTGTACAGTTTAGCAGGTTTCAGATGGAAATTCAGGGTATTTTATACATGTCATCATACAAATTCAGTGAGGTGAATACAAATGTTAGCCACTTACCAGGGTAGGTACGAAAATCTTAAATACCTTGGGGAAAAACCCCCAACTTTCATCTGCTTATTGCAAACTCTTATCACTTTGGCTAATATGAGGTTGTTCAATAATTTATGCAGCTGACCTAATTTGTCATACAAAGATTGCATTAATAAACAAGCTCAGCTGTGTAGGGCTCCAGGCAGGGCTCCTTTAGGAGTGGATATGTTTGGAAAGAAGGCAATAGTTTTATGTATCAGTCATTTTCTCCCCTTCTGGGAAGTTTCCAATTTTGGCAGTGTATATCTATATATATAAAAAAAAAATCTACCTTGTCTAAACTCACCAGTTTTCCTGCTCTTACCTTGCAATGTCTATTCTTGGTGCTCAAAAATTGCTTCTTCAGATTTCTCACAGTAGTTTTAATGAACAATGAAATTTTAAATAGGTGGGTGAGGCACTGGCTGAGTTCATTCCCAGTTAGCTCCAGATATTCACGTCAGAATAAGACTAGACACCAATTTTTCCACAAACCAGGGAGGATATTTTCAAAAAGTGGCCTTAGTAAGAGTGCTTCTAAATAAAGATTAATCTGAGAGGGTTTTATTTGTGGGTGGGAGGGGTTGGGGTGTGTATGTTTTGTTTTACTTTTCTTTTGTTTTACTTTTGTTTGGTTTTGAGAGCTTTTTCTGGGTTTTATTTGTCTGGGTTTTTGGTTTTTTTTTTTGTTATTGTTTTTATTTCTGTAGTTTTTGTGGTGGTGTTGTTTTATTTTTGTTTTTTTACAGTAATGGCCAATTGTGGGCAATTCTTAGGTACTTATACAGCTAGAGGCAGAATTTTGCATTCTTCTGCTTTTTGTTTCTGTCCATTGTTTTGGTTCATATTTTCATCCTGAAAACATATCATAGTCTTACTTGTAAAGGACAGTAAATCTCTCAATAAATCCTGAAAACAAATCTTTTTTGGTTTAAGAAGTTTATAAACCCGAGTGACTCCTTGATGTTGGATAATTTGAAATTAAATGTTTTAATGGATTTTGAGTACATATCTAAATATACAAATTGTTATTGCAGGTTACAGAGATGAGAAATCTCATTAGGAACAAACTCTAAAGGGGTTATGCATCACAAAATGAAAAATTTTTTAAAAATTCACTGTTGTTAATGGAAGAGTGGCTGTGCTACGTGCAGTATTTCCTACTCTTCCACATCTACCACATTAAATCTATTTCAGGTATTTCTTAGAGCTCCACCACCAAAATATTAAAATGTCTAATATTTTCCTATTACATGCCATGGAATATATGTGCTTGGAGTATTAATTCACATTGAAGTTATTATTCCAAAAGAAATACTGTTTTAGGACTTTTATTTTATTTTATGTATATTTTATTTTAACTTTCCCAGTTCTGTGTTCAGATGTAATTTGCTATTCCAGTGTTCAGAAAGAAGTTATTAGTGAAGATACAAGATCAAATTCTTAATAGTCTTCAAATTATTGGTGTTTTTAGTAAATCTAAAAGGTTTTTATGAGAGTGGCATTTGTGTGCACACTGAACAGGCCAATGCACCTGATATTCAGCACAGGTGTGTAACAAAATGCCATATTTAGCATGTTGGAAATTGGCAGAGGATTTCTATGCCAAATTTAGACCTAGAAAACTCATCCAAATTAGAGTAGCTTCAGTTGTTAAGCATTAATCAAATGCCTCCATAGTGACAGGTCAGTAGGAGGTTTTAATTCATGGAGGAAATTTAGCTATTTTTTCATGGGAGTAAAAATAAATGGTGGAGGCAAGGTAGACAAAACTTTGCATCAGAAACCTTTTCCTTGGGAAGAGGAAAATAGAAAAACCAAGCAACATTGGATCATGAAAGTTTGTCTGGCAACTATAATGGAAGAACTTCATAAATTAATCTGTAATTACAAGAAACAATTCTGGAAATTTTGCTGCCCTTGAAGGCTTCAAAAGAACAAATGAGGGTAAACCGTAACACTCTCTTCACAGAGTGCAAAGTCCTTGAATGGTCATACCTTTAGCTGTCTGAATGTAATGTTCATTTCTCCAAACCTTGAATAATCACTAAAAAGAATAACCTAAAACAGCACAGAAAATCTAGAAATAAAATCAGTCTGCCGTGTCTAAAAACTACTTTTTGTCTTTATGTGTGCTGTTAAGGCTGGTGTACATGCCATAACCAGTTACTTTTTCCTGCAGATTTCATGATCCACCATCTCCATTAGCTGTCTTCTCCATGGTTCTTCTACCAGCAGATGTCTGGAGAAGGAAGGCCTTGCTTTGCTTTCTCTCTACAGTTGCTGCTGGTCTTGGACTGCATTTTTCCAAATTTTTCTGTCTGTTCTGATTTGTTGCTAACATCAGGTCAGTTTGTACCAACATCTGTAACTAACTGTCAGTGAATAAGAATGAAAATTTTGGTATGAATGTGCTATGACTGAATATATATACCTGATTCTAGTTCACCACATTGATGCATTTCCTCTTCATATATTTCTAGGTCTATAAAATGTAAAATTGCCTAAAAAAAAAAAAAAAGGGAATTCTCATGATCTACTACCAGCTGATTAATAATCCTATATTTAATGGGAAAATGATCCATTTTAGACCAAATGTATTATTTAATGGGAGAAAAAAAAGTGAAACAGGATGGATTTATCTGCTTGACAGTCTTCTCTTGGGTCAAAGATGGATTTTTTTGATAGATGATTCTGGAGTGACAAGTGTCATCTAAAGAGTTTGTATTTGAGACTTTTTTGATGAAAACACTTTTTTAACAAGGAAACTTTTTTTTTTTTTTTGTCAGGTTTTTCAATTTCATTTCAATGGACACTTGCATTTGTTGATTTACTGGTATTTCATTGTCTTATTCCCTCCATAAATCCCGAGTGAAGTTATAGATGTGTGTGGTGCTAAGAGCAGCTCAGCCAGCAGGAATATGTAGAGTACAATAGCAAAGGAAACTGTCCTTAAATAACATGGGAACAAGTAACCAGTGGCTATTACCTTTTGTAGCAACATACATCCTAAGTATGCAGACAAATATCTAAAATCATGTGACTGGAAACAAAACAGATATTTAAATTTTAAAATGTATGGACAAAGAAGTGAGGTAGCCTCCACAATGGGGAAGATATTAGGTTTGCTGTTCTTGGAGGACAGATTTGGGAGTACCTCATCATGGTTTTCTAGTACTTCAAAGGCAGATACAAAGCTGATGGAGTCTTCATGGAGAAGACAAGGAGTGGTTTGTACAAGTTGCACCAAGGACAGGTTTTGTCTCAGCACAAGAAATAAAATTTTTGCAGTACGAACTCCTTCCCTGGAAGAATCACTTCAGGGACATAGATGAGTCCTCATTGCTAGAGGTTTCCAAGCTGCAGATGGGCAGATAATCTCATTTACATTCCTTTTCCCATGAGGTTGGACCTGGTGACTTTTTTGAGGTCACTGTCAACCTAGACTGTTTTATGATATATAAAGAGACAGAAAAGAGCAGTTAAGAAACTTGATTCCTAAACTAGACACTTTTTGGTTGTGTGCATGTGGAGGCAGTTTTCTTATTAAAAAATAATATTTGGATAAAGGTAAGACAGCTTATTGCTTCTTCAGATGTTTGTTGTACTCATTACAATTTATTTGAGTGTAGTGAACTCAAAAATTTGGATTTAGAGAGGAATTCCTCCAACCAAAATACCACCCCCCCCCCCAAAAAAAAAGAGAACAAAAAGACCAAGCACTTACATTTTATGAAAAAGTTCTATAAATTGGACTATCAAATATGAGAATAAGAAGGAAATCATCACTATTCAATTTAAGTAGGAAAAAGAATGAAATGCAGTTTAGTTTTTAACTTGTTTTCCTTGTCTTTACTTCTAAACCAAAGGACAATAAGCAAAGTAGGAATTAATGTAAAACAGTGAATTTTATATTAATGTACGTAACTCATTATCAAAGTGATTTCAGTCAGAAAGTTTTGTGAACCTTTTAAATCATATCTGTATGTAAGATAATCTAAGGTAGACTAATGTGTTTTCACTGAAAACATTTGATAACACCATGTCTTCTATAAGTGTTCCCACAGGACTCTGAAAAAAGCTAATGGGAAGAACTGTAAAAAGTAGTAACCCTGTCAGCACAATTGATGGGTCATCTACTCTTCTGATCAACACATGCACAGGGAGTTTTATTGCAGAGGGGAAAAAAAAACTACTAAACCAAATCAAACAAAAATCTTGTGATTCTTAAAAAAAAATATTGTGTATTTTATGGCACACAAAAGTAGTAGATATTCACTCAGGTCTGTGCTTCCACATACCTCAAATGTAATATTTTTCTCACAGTCTGCCTATACTATTATGTGGTATTAACCCAATGGCCCTGGTCTGTTTTCACCACTGGGCTTTCCCATCCAACTGAAACACATTGAGAGTCCATAAATTATAGAAGAAGGACTGGTGCATGTCCTTTACACAAATTTTATTTCTGGATCTAGCAGGGATAACTAAGAAAAAAAAAAGCTATTAAATATTTTTCTTACTTTTATTCAAGATATGGTTATGCCATCTTAAAGTTTTCTCTAAAGAAAAAAAAAAAAGAACAAACACTTAAAGGTCATTTACTGACTGAAGCCTGTATGATGGTAAGTATACACTCCTAAAAGCATAATTTTTTCCTCTTAAGCTGAGTTGTGTTCTAGGTAATTTTCTCTCTCTGCTGTGTAAAACTGTTCATGGTACAATCATGCTGCAAAGTTGTACATTAATCAAAAATATATATATGCTCTCTGGGCTTGTTCTTAGTGCTAAGCCAAAATTTTAACTAATTGATTTAGCATTTACATGAAAAGTCTAGAACAAGAACCTTCAGGTTTTGGAGTCAAACACTAGAGTTAGAAAGAAGCCATAATTAAAGTCACCATTCATTTCTCTTGTGGTGCCATTTTTGTTATTCACTGCTGTGGCCATTAATTACATAATAATTTACTGTAAACCTCTATGAAATCTTAGCACTCACCACTGCACAGGGGAAAGAGCATTAACTAAATGGGGAACTACTAAATGATTCTTCATTATGCTCCTCATTAAGTAGTGGTGCTGTATTTTTTTACACAATATCAAATTGCTGAACTTTATGCAGAATAATTAATTTCCTTCATGGGGTTTCTTTGGTGTTTATCATCAGGATCTGAGGGATTCACAGTGGTTTATGAAATTAGCTAAACAACAGCATGTCAGGTTAAGCAACTGCTTTGCCTTTTGTCTTACAAAAGTGAATTTAAGCACAGAGAGCTTATGGCTCAAGTAAGCCAGTTTTATTTTATGTTATAATTTGACGTGCCAAATATTTCCTTTTAAGGTGTCATTGCGCCACTTCCCTATTCAGGTAACCAGTAAGACGAGTTTCTTCAGATAAAGAGCACTATATGCACTGCCTGATATAGTACACAAGAATCCATGACTGTGGGCATCAGCTGTCAGAATTTACTTGGTATGTGGCCTTAGAGGTGTTTGCTGGTCATCAGGGAAGGGTTCTCTATAAAAACTTCTAGCTCCTCATTTTGCAGCTCTTCTCCTTTCTTCTTGTGTACCACTTTAGCCTTTATGGTCCTTTTTTTCCACTGTGGACTCTGCCTCTCCTTTTGTTTCCTTCCACATTTATCCCATTGTTCTAGAAACTCACAGCAATAGCAAGGAGAACTGGTGAGACTGGTTTCCTCCCTCTGACCCTGTAAGATATTTTGCTTCTGGTAAATATGGCTGTGAAACTAATTCTTGCTTATGTCCACTTGTGGGACCTCTAAAGGCAAAGGCTGCTGGAATATCACTGCCCAGATGTAAAGGGTTGTGTAGTGCCCTTGTGACTCAGAGTGAATTTAACAGAGTCTGAGTGTGTGCAATGAGTGTGTTACTTATGCAGGGAAAATCTTTGTGCTGGTTTTTGAAGTACCTACTACACAAAAACATGCCCCCGGGAAAAATTTGCTCCTTCCTTATGAAATAATAATGATCTAAGGAGAAATTAAATTCATAATGACTGTCATACTATGGGGGCACAACACAGGCACATATTGTTACAGAATCACTGGAAGGGCAAGGTTGGAAGGGACCACAGTGGGTCATTTGGTCCAACCTCCCTCCTCAGGCAGGATCATCCCTGAGCACACGGCACTGGGTTGTGCTCAAACAGTTCTTGAACATTCCCAGTAAGGGAGAAGTTCTTCCTCATGTTCAGGTGGAACTTCTTGGGCATCTGTTCCTGATCTTGTCCTATTGCTCAGTGCCACCGAGCAGAGCCTTTGTCCACCCTCCTGACACCTCCATTCAGACACTGACAGACTGAGATGCTCTCTCAGTCATCTCTTCTCCAGGCTGAACAGCCCCAGCTCCCTCAGCCTCTCCTCCTAAGAGAGATGCTTCATCCCTTCATCATCTTTGGAGCCCACCACTGGATCCAGGAGGCTCTGTCTCTCTTGTACTGAGAAGCTCAGAACTGGACACAGCACTCGAAGCTCGCTAGGGCTGAGCAGAGGGGCAGGATCCCCTCCCTTGACCTACTGTCAATCCTTTTTCCTGATGCTTTTTTAGCAGCTGCCTAGTGAAAAGTACAAAAAAAGCAGAGAGGGAGAGTTTTCCAGCATACCCTCCCTGATTCCAGAAATGCTGTAGAAATTATGACATGAATTTAGAAAAATGGTTATGGTTGTGGCAGCTTTTGGCAAAGTATTTTTATGGGTTAAATAAAACAGTGTGTATTTATCCCCAAGCCATAACACTTAGCTTTAAAATTTCAGTACAAATTTTGTTACAAATGCCTTGATTTAGAAAGGACTGCCATGAAAAAAGCCAGCTTGTTTTACCTGAGAAGCAATGTTTACAAAGCTAATAGGCATGCAATATTTTATGACATGTATTTTATTCAGAGCAGACCATTATAAAGTTTCTATTATATTTATCTGAGATTGAGTTTGCTACATATTATATATAATCAGCATTTTTATTATTTCCATTCTGGGCAGCCTTCTTATTTTGGAAAATTTTTAATAAGTAAATTAGAAGGTATTAAAATGATTACTAGTAAATCTTGCACTGCTGAAACTGACAGAGTTCTGTTCTAGCATTTAATGTTTCTTTTAGTTACATAAATAAATTATTGGGGAAAAAAACCATAGCATATTCCCAGTGATCCATGTAATCTTTGTAGTTATTGAGGTTGTTTCTTCTTTTTCTCATAAAATTTATAAAATCTCATTGATTGAAACTTGTTTCATAAAAATGAAGATGTAGAATATATTTTGCTGTAACTGGTTTCAACTTTCATCCAACTTTATGAATGTGCTGCTAAACCAAACAAATCCATGTCTGGGTTTCTTTAGGATGGCTGAATAAACTCAGGTGAACACTTAGGTGTCACAACATAAAAAGAGACAGAGCTGTAACTGTTGTGAGTAAGCTGGTGAGATTCTACTGTCTTTCATCACTGTTTTCTTCCCTTAAAGCTTGATTTTTTTGAAATAAGGAGTCTTAATGGCCAATGACAGAAATCTGCTTCTCTAGCCACTATTACATCCTACACCCAGAATGACAAACCAGCAAAATTTTTACTGGTTGCTTTGTCTCACAGTGGTGTAATGCTACTGATGCTCAAGTTTCAGGAGCCCAGCCAGGTCTTGCCCACCTCATTTTGGTTTCCCTGCCCTGTAGCCCACAGTGCCTTCTGCACAAATCTCTGTCCTCTCTCTCATGGCTTGATTTCATAGCTTCTAGTATGCATCCTTTGTTGCTAAAAGGCTTCTGTACACAATGTTCTCTTCTAATGATGCTCTTAAGTAGAATTTTTTTCCTTTCTCATTCCCCCTCTTTCCAGGATTGTGGTTGTGTGATTGCCTGTTATTTACAGCTCGCATGCACCAAATACCAGCAGCAAGGGCAAACCTCATTTTCCCGTTCCTCGCTGTACACTAGTGAGCAAGTAAATGTGCTTAATTGTGTTTTTATCTGAGCTAATAAAGCTGTGCCAGGTTGTTAGACATGGAAGACTGCTTAAAGCCAACTTTGTCCCCACCAAGGCTCTCTGCAGACCGTGTTGCCTGGATACACCGAGGCCAGGGTACCTCAGCGGGCACCAGCAGGGGCTGAACGCTTGCAGGGGAGCTCTCATGATCTGTAATTGCTCAGAGAAGCTGTGAATATCTTAGGTTTTCTTATTCTCAAGGGCTTTGGAAAAAAGGAAAAAGGTGGGCTTTTATTTTTTTCTTTTTTTTTCTTTTGGTCCTTGGGGTTTTTTTTAAAGTTACTTTACTTTCTCCCTTATTCTTTTGTATCCATACTGCACTTGTCACAGTTCTGGCGTTTTATGAATGCTCTTTCAGGACTGATTAATTTATTTCTTTTGTCTGCTAATGTATGCAGTGTATAAATTTAATATGCATCCTATTAAAATCCCTTAAACCAAAAATCTTTAACTGTATCTTTGAACTTTATTTGATATGCCAAATACATTTTAAAAAATGCATGAATCTGAATGAATTCTTCCCGCTTGACCAAGTATGATTTCCTGCTGAAATTTGAATACTGTATACTGGAGCTATCCACAGATTCTTTTGACAGATTGAGTACATTTCCAGATGGTGTGCAATCACCATTCCTTTATAAATCTGTTTTTATAATAGAGATAATTAAGAATTATTTTCTAGGACTGAATAGTCAGTACACCAAAACTGAAAATGGTCAAGGAAGTAGCTGGCCACAAGGGGCTGAGCTAGAATTTATTTCAGGACCATGATTTATAATAGGCCATAATTATACCCTACATTTAAATGAAATGGTGGTTTGCTAATTGTTGCACAGGGGAACAAACTAGTTTACCTTTGTATGTTTTCTGAGAAAGAGGGCAGAGGTAATAGTAATATGTTTCAGTAGATTCTTGATCAGATCAGGCTCACTGCCTTTAAAATACTAATTTCAACAGCAAAACCTCTTTATATATACTCTGCTATACATGCAAAAGCATGTAAAATAGCTAAGATTATTAGTCAGATCTTCAGAAAATAAAACCCATTACTACAGGCTCAATCCATATGCAAGATGAGTGACTGAAGTTTGTTTCTCTCATGTTGTCTAAGTATTTATGCCAAATATCATATTTATCCAGAATCACAGTTATTAGTTATATAGCTATCATTGGTCATTGTATTTAATTGCACACCATTATTTCCATGTACTTACCTAATTAAAGTAGTTAGCTTGTATGCATAAAGCTGTAATGAGAAATTATTATACTGTGGGATGGCTGTCTGCTCTTGTCTGAAATCACTACCATTGTTGGGTTCCAGCAGCAAACCTCATGCACAATAACTTATATCCTTGTTGTTGAGGAGGAGACTTCACTAATCTGAAATGCTTTACTTTAGTCCTAGGTCATCCTGGGGTTGTGGCAGGAAGAGGAAAATGACTGAAAAACATCTGATTTTTAGCCTAGATAGTTTAATTTTTTAATCCAGGAGCTACTAATTTAACAGGTGGACCTCTGCCCTTGGGTTTAGTATACTCCCAGTGACCCTTGTGATCTTTGTAGTTATAGAGGTTGTTTCTTCTGATTTTCATAAAATTTACAAAATCTCATTGATGGATACTTGTTTTCTAGGTATGCAGTTTTAGAATTATCCACCTGATATCGGGTTGGATGCATTGTAACATATCATGCTGTTTCTCTTCTCAGATTAGACAAACATACAGACAATGCTGATTGTAATCTCCTGATCAAACTGTTGCTGCTGCTGCTGTATCCAAACATCCAAATAAACCCACGGAAAAGCCAGTAAAAATTCAGTCATGCAAAACCAAACATGATTGATACGTAACTCAGCTAAAGCAAGCACTTGGAAGGAAAAGGTAATGTTTTTTGGCCCTTTTTGGTACTGCTAATTTAGCTCTGGTGTCAAAGAAATATCTTGGTAATTTGTAATCCACTTCTAAATGCTTAGCTAACAAATATATGGATTAGCAATATGTATATCCCATTTCCTGGAAAAGGCATTGAATTGCCACAGGACTACTTTGCTAGTGTTGCAAAAGAAATATATCTGACAATTTTATTGGGAAATGGCTTATAAATTGATCTAATATACACACACTATTGATCTTCGAGACACCTTAATGGGATTAAACAGAAAATGCATTTATTACTTGTAAGACTGAAAATTTTCCCAGAGAGAGGAGGACCAGACTTGTTTTAAAAGAAGGTCTCAATCTGGCTCGAGGGAAAGTGATAATTAAGAGTCTAGAGGGCAAGAGATGAGCATAAAAGCTTTGGGTGGCCAGGTTTTAGAATAGTTTTATTTATTGTATCCTCAGCACAGTTAGAAAATTAGTAGGAGCCAACACAGAGGGCAAAGTTTAAAAAGTGTTTGAGGCAGTAATGTTCACTAAGTGCACTCATATTTTCTTTCATTAAATTAGAGTTGTATGCTTTGCCAATATATGTTCACAGTTATGGCAGTTTCTTCAGTAGGATCACAAATGGAATTGATGGGTTGCTCTTGCCTACAAAAATGTGTTTTCCAGGTTGAAATGTGGGAAAGTGTGAGAGGAGCAGGAAGGGAAAAAAAATTACCAAGGCATAGGAAGGATATTGTCTTCAGCATGGGGTTTCCAGAAATGTTTTGTCTACTGTTAATACTCAAGATCTGCTACAGTTTAAACAGCTATTAAAGTGGTAAGTCTTAATAATGTGAACAAGCTAAGAAGACTCACTTTGAACCAAACAGTGTTTTTAGCATAATATATATATAAATGTATTACAGAGTAATTTTTCAGATATTTTGGTATTTTCTGAGTTAACCTGGTGAAAGTTGTTTTGCTCACTTTCTGTGAAGTCTCAAACATTGAAATTGCTTGAACAAGCATGATTTATTTTGCTGATGGCTGTGCATACAGAATAACATAATCTGTAGATTACAGTCTCACCCAGTCTCTTTTCCATTTTTCTCAATCAGTACAATATTCTACTCTACGTCTGTAAGTACTTGTGTTTACAAAGTGTCTTGTTTTCCCAGAAGTTCATGTGAGTTCAGGAGTGGGGACCTGAGCCTAGTGGATGAGTGAGTTCTACTGATAAAGCCCAAAGTATTCTTGAACTCTGAAGCACTTTGCAACCAAAACTATCATGAAAAGATTTTTCTCCTGACACTCAGTTCCATTTTTTTAATCATCTTGACCTTGGGCGTTTCAGATTAAGCATGTCTGGTGAATGGTACAAACCCTCATTTTGTCCTTTCCCCAGGAAGGAAAGCATGTATTGATTAGGGTTTCTTTTTATATGTGAGCACATTTTCATTGTCATGCTTGGTGTGTGTTGTAGTGCTTCCAATCCACCACTGACGTTTCCTCCCATTAATAAGTAAATATTAATGATTGGATGGTTTTAATTATGGCAGACGGTGTTTATTTCTCTTTTCAGAGCTGTGAGTAGAAGGTATATGTTGAAATTACATTAATTATGTATTGCACATAGCCATGGAATGTTTTGTATAATCAATTAAGGCATGGGAAAAATTATGTCGTTTATGATTACATCTGAGGTGGAAGATATGTGTAAATAATGAATGTTATAGGAATGTTGTCAGTTATTTGCTCTATTTCTGAATATTAACACACTGAAGATTAATTTTCAAGTATTTACTACTCCTTTAAAGGATATAAGAGCAAATGCTTCCAAAATATCAAACATAAGAAACAAAACTGCAAACAAACCTTTGCACTGAAATACTGAGAAATGTATTAATTTATGTGCAATCCTTATCTGATAATCTATAGTGTTTCACAGTACAAATAACTTACTTAGAGTGCAAAATCAAATATCATTTCAATCTTTTATTAAAAACAAAATCCCTACCATATCATCGAGTCTGCCAGATTCATATAAAAGCTCCCACAATTCAGCAGATTTTGTGTTAAAATTGATTTGGCAAAATGGAGCCCTGAATAAATTAATCTGCCTAACCTTGCCTCTGCCTTAGCAGTGTGCATGATCTACGACTGGTGTGTTAAAAGAAAAAGATCACATTGTCATCTAAATAATCAGGCTCTGATCCTGAAAAGACCTATGACTATGCTTAATTTTAGCAACATGAGGGTCCCAATGGCCCTTTAGTTGCCTAATGAAGTGCTCAAAAATAAGCAAGCATGCGTAATAATCTTTGTTAGGAACTGGGCGTGAGGAAGTCATAAAAAAGGCAGTCGTGTCCAAGAGAGTTAAGCATCTTTTCAAATTGCTATAACAGAAAGGGTAAATTTAGCAGAAAACAAATTATAGCCATGATTAGGGAATGGCTGCAGGCTTAATTAGCTGGTTTTTAAAGTGTATATATATCAGAAAACAATTTCAATGTCATATTACAAAAGAAAATATGAATATAGGATGAAATTAGCTAGAGAATGTGCTCTTTTAGAGTGTTTTTTAGGGTTTTAAATCAAGGAGGGGCATGTTCCATAAATTTTAGGCATTTCTGCAAAGAACATTTGTGTAACAAAAAATGTTACAAACTGCTTGGAAAATTTATACTGGATGCATGATGAATTTTATGGTGATTTGTAAGTAAATCTGTTAATTATTCTGTGTAGAAATTATTCTAAAAATGCCATGTTTATGAAACTCTAGCATGTGTATCAGTTTATCCTTTGTCCTGTATGATTTTCTTAATGAGTGAATAGACCCTTTGCACTTCCTATGTGGATGAAGTTAAAATCTTGTGAATAGACTACAATGGAAAGCATAAATTTCTGATCAAGGTGATTTATTTGCAGTTGTACTTAATAGTGGAAGATTTATATAAGCTATGGAAAGGGTGAGAACAGTACCTTTATTGCTTTGAAAGAGGCTCTTTCGTGACCTCCTCTTCCGTGTTTGTGTTCATACACAGAATTTTCATGCCCCAGCTGTGGTGGTGGCACAGCCTGTGGGCAGCCAGTGTGTAACTGTGTGCCTGGGCAGGAAACTGCACAGCCTGCCCTTTCCTCATGTATGGATGGATACAAATGTTCTTGGCAAAAGGGATGGAATAAAACCTTTTTGTTGTGGCACGGCTGAATGCTGAAGCAATTGGGCAAGACCTTCAAGGTTTTCTTATATTTCTCTCTCTGCTCCAAACAATCAAAAACAACAAACCATGTCTTGTTATGCTCTGAGCTTGTTGCAAATTAAGGAGCAGATGTAAATAGTGCAGGCCCTGGTTTGATTTGTGGGTACCTGTTAGCAGATGAACACTGTCCCAGCTGAGGGACAAAACCAAAGGATGGGGTTATCCCCTTTGCACTCTGGGAGGGCAGCATCTTGAGCCTGCTTAAGAATGAACCATCTGTCTGGAAATGCCATCTTCTGGGAGAGCCCTGTTCATAGATGTTTTTAATTCTACTAGCTAATTAAGTGGCCAAACCCAAACTTCTTAAATTGGAATATTTTTCAGCACTTAAATACCACGTTGCCACATATCAGCTATGCCACAGACAACCATTAGAACTAATCTGAGATGTAAAGTAATTTTTAGAAAAAAAAAAAATCAACTTCTGTTATATGTAGAAGGGAGGATATTATAGCAACTTGAATTAAAGGAGAAAGCATTTCAAATATAAATTCATGTAGGCTGAAAAACATTCAAACCACTAGGCTGTGCTTATTTGTGTTTAGCATGCATTAACTATAGGGAAAAGGTGTATCTAAGAGGGTTAGAGACAGAGGAAGAGAGAGGCTCCAGGTACCCACAGGATGTGTATGAGCGATTTTTTTCCTTTCCTACTGCTTGCACAGTGGGAATATTTGTCCAGATGTGTTAACCAGGATGCACTAACCAAACCTCTGCTCTGCCAGGCCTGGAATTAGAGCCTTCCTGTCACAAATGCCTCCCTTTTGTGCTTATCTCAAGTTCCACTCTGACTTATCTTATGGCAAGTTCCTTCTGTGGCCTTGGCAGTGTTTGAGACAGGCAACTCTGCTTTTGAAACCATTTTTATACCTTAACTTGAATTTTCCTTTAGTATTGTCCAAGTTTTGAATTCCTTAAGACCTTCTCCCATGAAAAAGGGTAGAACCATCGAACCATTGTTCTATAGCAAATTTAAGAGATGTCTTCTATTCAGAGCCAAACCAAAGTGATGGTTATTTAAAGCAGCATCAAAATACACAGTGCTTCATTTACTGTTCTAATTCGGAATTGTTTTCAGTGTTGAGTCTGCCTGATGAATAGAGGCAGGCAACTGTTTCTACCCTCACAATATTCTTACAGTGTAAATGTAAATCAAGTTCAGCCTATCTATGCATCACTTAATAATAACAGTAATACAGTAAATAATTGTATTTCTGTATGCATTTACTTATTTTAGTTTTATTTAAGTTTGTTCTTGTGTTCTTGTCTTCTACTTTGTAATTATCTATTCTGTGCAGATGCTCTGCAAGTCATGAACATGTTTGCCATCTGCATAGGCCTTCATTTCCAAGAGCAAACTACTCCCAAGACTAGTTCTGATCAATTGATGGATTGATAATAGGTTTGCTGATCTGTGCCTTCTAAAACGTGTGTTGCCAGGGTTCTTTTCACAGTAGCTGTTTTTCTCTAGTAAAGGGAAAGGTTATAGTGTAGACCATACACAAATATTGCTCTATTTCTCGCTAGCATTCTTGCTATTGCTGCAGCTGTTCACCTTCCTGCTTGAACTTTAAAACAGCCTTAATAGTACAAATAAATCAGCCTTCATCACACTGGAGTCACTAACTTAGGAAAAGAAGTGATAGTGACTTATTTGGATGACTTATCACAAATGTCAGGTGATAGGACTCTTAAGAAGGTGGCACTGGAAAGTTATAGGAATTTAGCTAATATTGTGTAATTATTATACCTGTAAGTTGGGAGTGGCTGCAATGTTTTTTTTGGCTCCGTTCTCATCCCTTCTGACTCCAATCACAGCAGTGTCCTAGCCTGGACTGTTTACCACAATGGAGATAGTGTTGCTATTAATTCAAAGTTCACACAACTTGATCACAGGAGTCTCCTAATCAGAGTTGACTGTAATAGCTAATTCTGGAAAGGAAAATGCTGCAAAGTGGGAAACATGACCCTTTCTTTTGCTAACTACAAGACAATAGAGGGAAACTGTGCTGCAATTTCTTGACACTGTTTTACTGGGGTGGGGAGAACATACACACAGAAACACGAGTATTTTTAGTGAGGTTAAGGACAAAATTTGTCTGCATACATATTAATCATTTGATTCTTTCTAAAATCAGAATAAAAATATTTCTAAGCAGGAGGATTTTGCAAATTACTTTCGCATATGGAATTTTTCAGACAGCCTCTGATTAATTCTTTTGGCACCTGGGCTTTTGTATGTTTTTGTGCCCTTTGTATGTTTTTATTTATTTACCTTAACACTCTATATTTATTTTTTACTTAGCATTTTGTGTATTTGTATCACATTTATGTCTAATGACTAAAGCTAAGGAGCCAAATAGGAAAAAACTGCTATGGGTCTCTAGCGAGTTCTACAAAATATTTACTTGGAAATATTTTTTTGGTGTTAGAGTGATCTCTTTTGTCATTATGAAAACTTCTATGAACTTCACATTTTAGTGCAATGTTTGTATCTTGAGTAATTACTTCAGATAGCTGCTTTTTTGTTTTTGTTTTTTTTCTCTCCTCTTTTTGCTACAGTCAGCAGACACTTTAAATTTTCATATAGTATGTTAACTGCTTGGGCTGATTAGTGTGAAATTTGGCTGCATTCATGAACAAGATGAAAAATGAATACAAAGTGAGTTTTATTTCCTATATTGAAGCTATAATCCTTTCCTACTGTATATGCTGTGATGCTCTTTCACTTGAAAGAAATCGATAACCATTGGAATATGAATTTAACAGAGGACAATTCCATTTAATGACAATCTTGAGTTAATGTTTTTGTTTTTGATAAAAAGCAAGAACAGTTGGTAGACATAGACTTGGTATGTGATCCTTTGAATCAAAACCTAGGTTTCTGTGTGTCCATCAAAAATTAAGACACTGGTCTGAAATGTAGGAAGTAAAGATCTGAGTCATGCTGACCTGATTCAAAATAGTGGGGTGGATGCAGATTCCTCTGAATTATTCATAGAAACTCGGTTTGAATCTCTTGCAGGCACAGCCAGTCCTTTAACCCATTGGTTAGACAAGTCTGTCTTTTCTTCTGATTCTCAGACCTTGTAATAGAGCACATTGGCCTTAGTAAATGCTGAAAGTTGGAATATTTTGGACCAGGTAGAATGGCTGGTTTCAAAACAGCATGAGTAGATGTTTTCATAGGTTTCACAGTGCATAAATGAGTCTTATGTGCGGACACCTCCTGAGCTTACAGCAACCATTTGAGCTGATTAAGAGAGGGAAACACACAACTTTACTAGAACTGGCTCAAGTGCTGGTTAACCTCCAATTTCTGTCCCAAAGAGCAGGAATATGGATTAGCAGTGTGGTTTTCTTTGATAGATACCCAAATCAGAGGACAGATTTGTTAGTTATTAGACTGAGATTCTATGTCATAGGCTTTATAAATGTTTATACAGCCTCCTTCATTCTTACAGTTACCTAAGGGATGCTGCACAAATGGAATATCTATAATGGACTGGGCTGGAATTCATGTGGTATTTGCAGTACAAAAATCTGGCAGCCCTTGTAAAACAGCTATTAACTGAAGTAACCACTGATGAGTTAGATGGCTTTAATTTGAGGGATAAGCTAAGGAGTACACTGATTGGTGAGGAGCTGTGTAAGGCCAGTCAGGAAAAAGAAACTTTTCATTCCAGAAAACTAACAAAGGAGAAATTTTATTGTCCTATCTTTTAATGAATGAAATGATCTTATAAGTAATACCTCTGTTTTAATTTTCTCTATATCTGTGCAGTCAGACCATGTTTGTTTAAAAGGCCCACATCCCATATTAGTGATTAATATTTATGCACGTGTGCACCATTCACTGCAGGAAGCAGTGCAATTCAGCAACTTCCATTTAATTAAATACTGAAGTCCTTCCTAGAGGTGCTGTAAATAATTTCATGCTTGGTGTTGCACCAGTATGGACTGTATATTAGCAGTGCTGCTGATCTGTTTTCAGCTGCTTTTATTTAAGAGCTTTCATTCACAAAAGATGGATGTCAAGGGACAAAACCTCAGAGACAAAGATCACAGAGATGTTCAGAAAGGGACAGCTTCTGGTAGTCATTCAGTGGGTACCAGGGAGAAGATAGCTCATTTTCCATTGGACTGGGATCAGAAACTCAGTATTTGCTTTGCATCCAGGTGCTGTTGGGTCCCAAAGCAGCATGGTAGCCAGTATAATTAATCTATGGATAGTAAGGGAGGGGAAGCAGTGAAGAACACAGAATAACTATTAATTCTGCTGCAATACGCAGCAGTTCTAATGTACATCTGAGTTCTTCATTGTGGGAAGGAGAGAAATCAGTGGTTCAGTTAATGTTAAAAAATAGTTATGAACAAGTTTTAAAGGAAAAAAAAAATCTATTTACCAGTGTTACCAGCACCATAGGCAAATACAAAATGAAAAGAGTAGGCATAACAGAGACTCAAGTCTTTCTTAATAGAGCAAAAGTAATACTTTTGCCTGTGAATTTGTGTGTGAACGCTTTCCAGTCTGAGAATTGCTCAGTGAAGAAACCTGCAGGTAATTTTCAAATGTTGAAAACAGCAGAATTTTAAGACCTTTTCCTAGCTGAAGGCCTTGAGCAGATGTTGTCTATTCCATAATGTGTCCATTTCCTGTCCTCCTTCATCCTCCTCCCCGATTATAGCAGCACTGGGTTAGTCAATTAAGACTATACCCCCAAAATGTGCATTCAATAATAAATTCCAGATTATTCACTCAGCTTTAATAAAAATTCAACCATCTCATGGAAGCTTCTGCTTATAGATAAATGGCTCTCAGTGTGAATAAGCAATGTATGACTGTGAACCAGACAGTCAGCAAATTCAAATGCTAGGGAGATGACCCTTTTGTAATGATTCCACCTATACTGAAAAACAAATTGATTTATGAAGAGGAATAAATTGGCTTAACAGTGGACATGACACGAACAGCAAACTGCCATTACTTTCCATTATTGGTTTGAAACTACTGATGCAATTAAATATCACTTACTTTTCCATCCCCTGCCAGAAAACACTGTGTAAGAAATAGAAATAAATATAATCATAGACTGGCAAATGAGCTGAAAGTTCTTTCCTCATTATGCTCTCAGCATTATTTGGATCACAATGCATGTTTGCCATTTAACCACAGGTCAATTTCATATGCCTGCTGATTAATGCTAGATACTTATATACCACACACACCACTCATCCACATCATACCATTTATTCATGAAATAAATTTATTCATTTAGCATAAAATGTTAAATGAGTTTTAGTTTTAGAAAGACCTTATTGTATGAAATCTATGTAACCTCGTCCACCTAACAGAAACCTGTGATTTATTTTTCACTTAGATGAGAATCTGCTTTGTACCATTTATCAGTTCCAAGAAAAAGATAAACCAAATTGGAATAATTTTTCCCACAGAGACATCTAGAGTGCTCAAAATAGCAGGAGCAGTTGGCTAATAAAGCAACTACTGCTATGCTCTATCCCAGTGTTTTAATTTCAACCCACTGAAGACAATTTTATTTTCAGAGAGCATGTTATATGGCAAGCACTTTCCTCATTACCCATATGATTTTAATATGACAGAATACTCCAGCACTCATGTAGTCAGTCAACTCCTGACTAAATTGATCCTTAAAGGAAAGCTGTCATGGTATGTATCAGAAATTGAGTCATTTAAACTTTACATAACTACAGAAAAGGAGAATCAGTATTTCTTCCCTCTTAACAATTGCAGGTTTGCTTACTTAAGCTGTTTTTTAAAAATTTATTTATGAGTTAAACATACTAAACTAAACTTTTTTTAACCTCTTCTTTTCTCAATTACTTCAGTGTATTCTTCATGATTGGGAATCACTTTCTGCTCTGGTTCATACACACACATGAAATTTGATCTTCCACTTACATCATTGAAATAAAAATTACTTAGACTTCTCTCTTTTATATGAAAATTATTCATTCCTTTATAGGATTGAGGTGGAGAGGGAATTTTATTTTTTTCCCCCTTCCAACACCTCTAGAAGGGAACAGCAGATCTCTGTATAGTTGTGCCTCTGCCCTAACTTGCCTTTAATTTAAACTCATGCAGAAGAACAATGAGTCACTGAACTGATGCCCAGGGATTTGCTGCAGGTGAAGCCTGTGCAGGATGGAATTTCATTCTCAGCCCTGGATTACAGCACTGAACTACTGCAGCAGCAAGGAAGGGCAGGAGGCAGAGGAGGGGTCTCTGCCTGGGGACCCGTGGGTAGGGGTGTGTGTGTGTGTATTTTTGGGATCCTCGGGGCACAAAAAAAAGAGGTGTCACATGTTAGTGACTCCACTCTGTCCTGCTGTACAACACTCCATGGATATCACCTGAGAAGTCTCAGATTTTAGGAGTGTTGGAGTAATTCTTTCACTATATAGAAATATCAGTAGGGACAAACAGCTCTCATGCAGCAAGTTTAAAGTATTTACTGACCCTTCAAGGGAAGCTCTTTCCCTGAATGTATTCTTAATTTCTTAAATCTATGTAACATATCTTGCTCAGAATAGAGAAAGTGTCTCCAGACTTCCAATATATGTCATGTGATACAATTTCTTATTCATTGAACAGTGAAGATATATGCTCATACTTTTGCCTACGTAGCTCTACATATTTACCCCTAACCTTTATCAAAGAGTTCTTTAAACTTCACACCATTTGAAGTACCTTGAGGCTGTTATTGAAATATTCTTATTTACATGTTGTGGTCACAAGTGCACTTTTGCTTTTAATGTGATCACAGGTTATCAAACCAAGGTGCCAGCCCTTTCCCCCCTTTTTTTCCTTCTATTTTTTTCTAGCTCTTTACCTGTCTGTGGGCTACTTCTTCACCTTTTACTTAAGAAAAAAAAAAAAAGGGGGGGGGGGAGGGATAATTCCAGAACAGAGATAATTTTTGTCTTCACTTAATCCTTGGTTTAACATTTTCTGTATTTTGTTAGATAAAACATGTTAATGTACAAGAACAGTCATATTAGCCTTTGTCTGGGAAAATGGGCAAATGTGAACAGCTTTAAAAAACATTTACACCAGGATGTTCAGGGTCTTGAGCATTTTCTTAAGGTTCTAACATGCCTGTCCTAACAAAGTGAAAGTAGAGTCTACAGCTGAGGTGCGAGGAAAAGGTTCTTGAGCTAAAGATAAATATCTGCAGCTGGGTAGGAGATTAAATTAGGAATTAAGTTTCAAATCCAAAAACCATTATAGACATCAAAATTTCTCTTAAAGAATACAAAGCAAAAAAATCTTAGCTGGATTTATTTTTGTTTATGTTATTACTCCAATGAATGTATGAATGACATACTCATGCAAAGATATAGCTCTGATGACTCAGGATTTTCCTTCTAGTCAAATGCTAGTTCACTTAGCATGTTTTCAGGATTACAATTTTTAGAAAATAATTTTCCTTTTCTTAGCCTTAATTTTATAGGTATAAAGACCTTAAGATATCTATTGCACTTTAGAGAAGATTTCCTTAGGAAAATTAAGGAAGTAAAGCATCTTTCTTGAAAATTCTACATCTCTGATAGGGAAATTTAATGCAATCTTTGAAATCTTATATACATTTTCTTTTTCACAGTGCTGTTTATAAAAAGCTTTTATCAGTATTTGGATATTTTTAAGATCATTTCATTGACCTATTCTGTTCATCTTTGTAATAGATGCAGAAGGAGATTATTTGTAACTCCCATCTCAAGAGATTGTCTAGCTGCTTACTGACTCCAATTTGCCACATTTTGTGTTTTAAAACAGATGGGAATGAAAAATAAATGAACACCTCTGTCACAAAGTTATTTTGATTTGTTATCACAGTTGTTTTAGATGCCCAATCTGATTAGAATCCAAGCTTGGTCGAGACCAATATACAACATACTTGTGGATGCAGTTCCATACATGTAATAACGAGTACAGTGGTTATGGTTAATATTTTATTTCAAGAGACTGTGATTGTCTCTTGCCTAGTATTCTTGCTACTGCAATCCTGCTTTGGGAGATGGAGGAGAGAGCAAGAGACTGCTTCATTCATATTCATGTTGGAAATTCATAGAGGTTATGGTTTTATTCCTTTCCAAGTGGTTATGCTTTTATTAAAAAGAAAGAAGACACTCTAAGGGATCTGGAGATCAAAATAATCTAATTTAGCAACTGCAGGAGCCAACAGTAGGTTTTATGATACGTCCTTTCTTCAGTTAAATGGTTTGTGTGAGGTAGGTCATTTTCATTTTGCACGTTTTGAAGACAGTGTATGAATACCTTATTGAAATTTGAGGACAAGAATTTCATTAAGCAATTAAAAAAATCGAATTATCATGCTGATTTGGGTAACATGCCAGTCTGTGGCCCTTTGAACTAACACAGTTTACTTTCAGGCTCCGACATTGGTTTGCTTTGAGCTAATTTGAGTATTTAGTACCCTGAATAGAAGCCAACAACAGAAGTTTGGCAAGGCTTATAAGACTTCAAACGTGGAAGAACCTTCCAGAGAAGATTTCAAATTTGTCTCATCCACACCTGGTAGATTTGGGTTATAGAAATAACTAGGAAATCTCTTTTTCTTTTTCTAATTCTGGTCATGTTTGTTGTTCTCACTGATCATCTTAACCAGAGTTAGTGTAACTGCTATTCTTTTATCTTGCCTCTGTATTTCTCCAGACTCTGAGTCCCATGATTGCCTCCAACACCTAAATTTTTCTAACAGAAAGCTTTGTGCATGAATAAGATATTCGTAAAATGCAATATAATTTGCTCAAGGGAGGAACTCTTAAGTTTTGTATAATTCCAAATTCAACTCAGTAAAATTTGCTGAAACTTCTGAAGTTAATTTGGAACACCCTCAGTTAAAAAAATAAAAAAGGTATTAAATGACATAATATTTAACCCTCAGAAAACTAAGAAAAAGCTAAAAACAGCTCAGAATTTCCTCTCAAGGCACAGTTGTACAATGGTTTATATTAACTTACTCTTACAACAACTCTTAGAATTCTTCTGCCTTTGAACTATCCTTCTGTTTAACGTAGCCTGAGGATTAAAAAATTCCCACATGTCAACTCCTTGATTGCAAGGAAGCAATTAGTAATAGAATCTAAATTTATATTTCTCAAGATGAAGAAATAAAACTCCTATGAGAGTAATTTCTCTGGGCTACATTTCAGAAGAAAGTACACTGTGAACAACAAAAACCTATACTACGAAAAAGCAGTGTAATATCATTAAAGTTATGGCAGATAGTGTTGCTATAATTTAAAATAAATGAATTAGTGAAGTTGTGTTTTTGTTGTAAAAAGCACTTCTAAATACGAATAGGCTTTGATAATTTCAATCATGAAATTTGAAATGAAAGTATTTTAAACTTGTAGTTCTTTAGAAATGGAAAATTAAACATTTAAGATAACCTGGTCAGTATGACTTCAGAAATTCCTGCAACTTCATTGCCAGCTTACACAAAAACAAAGATTAAAATTGGATGACCAGAGCTCCCTATGAAAAATCTGTATTCACGAAATTAATTCAATCTATTATTTCAGAAAAAGTCATTAATGGTTTTGGTTTGCAATTAAAAATGCTATAATTACCAGGAAAACTAAACAAAAACACTGCCTTCAACAATGCTGATACTAAAATTTTTATCAAGAATGTAGGAAAAGTGTGAATTAACTGTTGTTATAAGTGTGTTATGGAAATGAACTATTTTATGGAGAGCTTTATGTTCTTTCTAATAAGATGCTGTTTGATCTACTGAACTGCATAACTAGGATTTAAAGTTCACCCTATTTATTAAAGGGTTACCATTTCCTTAACCTCTTATAAACTCCAAATGAATTATTTTAAAGTCTTCTCTATTCAGTGATACTCCAGACAAAGTGCTGTGCAAGGTACTATAATTTGGATTTGGCAAGGTTGTGTTTCCCTGAGTTTTAGTTCAGGTTCTAACTGCAATATCTTCCACTGATTTTAAGATTTGTATTAGATGCAATGTCTTCAGTGCAAATCACAGAACTGTATGTGAGAAATAACATTTAGAAACCAATTTCTAAAACCAAAGATAACAGAATGAAAAAATGTTATTTTAGAATTTCTAAAATAGAGGGGAAGAAGATAAGAATTAAGATTAAAAAAAGTCTTTAATCTTTCTTAAAAGAATTTAGTTAGAAGAAAAGTTAGGTTTTTTTTTTCTTTTTAGTTACCATTACTACTAAAATGGAAAAGAATAGTTCATACTGATAAGGAGGAAATCTGCAAGGAAAGACTTATCTTCAGTTAATTTTCCTATTGTGGTTAAAGCTTAAGCTTATTGAGATTTTGTCCAAGAGAATGTCTTGTTGGTGCACTCTTGCCCTTCTCCATCCCACTTGTATACTCAAAATCCCCAAGATTTCTACCTGTAACCTTTTTAATTAATTGTAATCTTATATTATCACAACTATCACAATTATTAGACATTTACATATGGTTTTGTGTTACAGTGTTGCTTGTAATTTCAGCTTAACAGGATTTGCAAATTTATTTCATGCTTACAGGGTATCTTTTGCATAAATGATATGTTCACTTGATCTTTAGGATCCATTACCTGATTATTTCATTCCCTATTTTTTGCTTGCTATTATTCAGATCAGCATCCACATGGTTTTTTGAGGTTTCCTTTCTGGTAGTTTAGGGGTAATAATTCAAACATTGGATTGTTTATTTGTCCACGTACATATGTAGAAAGATTGTGCATCAGTGGTGGTGATGAGAAATACTTAGTGAGTGACTTACTGGCTTTTTAATTTCCTTCAACTTTTTTTATCTACTGTGTGACATTTTACTAGCTCTTCTTTAGATGATTACTCTATCTCAAAAGTCATATACTTTGAACTGAATAAAAAACAATCTGAGTTGAGATAGCAGCAAGTGGAGACAAACCTAGCTTAGGTAAGATTTGCTCCTACAAAATAATGAAAGTGTCACTGCAGGCCTGTAATTTGCCTCTTCTGCTCCTTCAAGTTGTGCCACAGAGGATTTAAGGTGCAGCGTGTTATCCTAAGGAGAGGCTCAAGCACAGCCCTTCTCATGAAGCCTAAGAGAAATTCACTCCAAGCTAAGTGGTGCTTTTAGCTCAGGGGTGCAGAGCTGAGGGGAGAAGCACAATCTTTACTTCTATCAGCAGTCCTGGCTGACAGGGGCACTTTCTCAGAGCCACAAAGCAAAAATGCAAAGAGAAGGATTAAAGTATAGTTTTCAAAAGGAGATGAAAAATAGAGCCTGGAGTGCATTGGCTACTGGAAAATCTTTTAAACTCCTTTAAAGTTAAATCTAGCTGAATTACACTACATGTAATTAGTCACACTTCCTGCTACATTATAACACATCCACTTTGGGGTTTTTTTTGTTTGGTTTTTTTTTTTTTTTTTTTTTTTTTTTTTTTTTCTGAATGATGGGTTGCTTAATAGTGGTTGCTCACCACCTTGGCTCTTTAAGCTGGATTTCCCCCGAGCACTCAGCTCTTGCTTTATGCCTTTCTCTTCTTGTATGAAGTGACAAATGGTTGAGCCAAGAGATCAAGCCTAAGGGCATGGGAAAGGGTGAAAAAAGGAAGTTTATAGCTTTGCACTTCAGGAGAGTAGAGCTTGTTCTCTTAAATGATATTCTTAGGAGAGTCACCTGGGGATAAGGCTCAGGAGGGAGGAGGGATACAAGAAATATCGCTAGAATTGAAGCATCACCCCCTCCCAGCTCAGGAGGGCTCTCTTGCAAAGAATGAGAAGCCATGCAAAAATGCCAGGAGGTCTCTGTGGATAAACAAGCTGCTTGTGGCCAAACTGAATGACAAAAATGAAGAATGAAGGAGGAAGTAAGGATAGGTAATGTGGGAGGAGTACAGAAACCTTGTCCAAACATCCATGAAAGAAGTCAGGAAAGTTAAAACCCATATGGAAATAAAAGTAGCTGGGGACATAAAATATGATAAGAAAGGCTTCTACAAGTGTACAGGTGATGAAAAGAAGGGCAGGGAAAATGTGGGTACATTAACAAGACCAAGAATCTGATTTCACAGGATATGGAGAAGGCAGAAGTACCAAGTACCTTCTTTGTCTTAGTCTTTGCTGGCAACACTGCTCTTTGGGAATCCCAGGACCTGAGAGGAAACCTTCTCAGGAGTAATTGTCACTTGACTTACTTGATAAACCTCCAAATGAGGTGACAGACTTGGTAGATGACCTCCAGAGGCCCCTTTCAGTGTCAGCCATTCTCTGAAGCTGTTGCACAGTTTTCCTGAATCTATAGCTGTAGATTAGCATTATTTTTAGGGTAGAACTCTCTGAAGAAACTTGTTCGTAATGAAAGCAATGGTGCACAAGTAAAATTTAGGGAAAAGCAAGGCCAGTTCCTTTTGGTTGAAATTTCCCCAGAAAAGGACTTGCCAGACTTGAAATTGTTTTCTGTAAGAATAACTAGGTGTGTTTATAGGAATGTGTGATGAAAGCTGCAGAAGAAATTGTTTCCCCTTAAGTTAAGGTAAAGATTAAAGTTTTGAGGGGAACTGGAATGAAAATGCCTGAAGATGCTCAGGTTCTAAGACTGAAGAATTTGGTAAAATCACAGCAAAGAAGTGAATGTAACAGAGAGAAAGTGATGTTACTGATTCCTATAAATAAGAGTTACTGAATCTGAGTTGTTTTTTTTTTTTTTGTTGAAGCTTATCTTGTGTCATCAAAATTCGAATTTGCCCAGATAAATTTTAGTTAATGTTTATGGAGGAATTAGAAATTTAGGATTTTTTGTTTGTTTGTTATAGAGGCTTGAATTTTGCTGATGCATTATCAGGTAGGACAGAAAATGCTGATATTTACATCAGAAAGTACAAATTTGTTTATAACTAAATATTGAATGAAAAAGAGTATTTCCTTGCTACAACCTGTCCACTGCTATATTAAAAATTGAACAAAGTAGGCTGTACACAGCTAAAGTGAGACCTTGAAAACTTAAATAGGATCACTTTTCTATTCATCTTAAAACTTTGCCAGAAAAGAATGAGTTAGAGAAGATATTTCATTTAATAACTTGAAATACATGGAAATAAACAAGTATACTTCTCTAGGATCACAAAAATGTCCCCACATTATAGGAAAGGTGCTTTATGTCAAAGATAAAATTGCACTTTTTGTTAAAGCTGGAGATGAAATGTGAAAGACAGACTGGCAACAACTGTATATTCTTTCATGTTTCTTTCTTGCCTATTTATTGAAAAATAAGGTAGTCAGAATTAATGGAAACTCATTCTACATGTGACTGTCTCAATCTGTATAAAAGAAGTCATCATAGAACATTTTGTTTAACTTTACTCTCAGTTTCCTTATTTTGTTGCATGCTATCAAGTATGTGATTATTGCATAATGCCTCTAGTTCTGAAAGTGGAAAAAAGATCTCATGCACTCATAATCCGCAAGAAATAGAAATTCATAGGTTTCCTTATCCTCTTGGAAAACAGCATAAAAGGTCTGTCAAAAGTCAGTTCTGGTTAACAAATATTTTTTCCTCCTCTTTTCAGACTGAATGGAGGTTAATCTCTTGTTATTTATCTGTACTGAAGGTATCACATAAAATTGCTGGAACTGCTGTCATAGCGAATATTGACAAGCTGAAATAGTGTAATGATAGAAAAGATAACTTCAAAAGGAGATATTTTTCCTCCTAAAAGCTACAGGCAATTCATTGCTGCTGTAGTCTGTAGTCCGTGTCTTGCCCAGAATATATTTATCTGGACTCTTTTTTCTTGCAAAGAGAGCTGCCTTTTGCATTTATTCTTGGAACTTCCCTAATTTTGTCAAATATTTTCCTTAGCAAAGGTAGCATTAAATAAAAAGTCAAAAATTTTATATTGTCAGCATCAAATCAGATTTCTGGACCAAAGGTAATTAGAAGTGATATTGATGTGTCATATATAAGACCATGAAGGATTTCCTGTTTAAAATACTGTATTTGCCAATCTTCAACCTTTGGGTCTGATGCATGTCATATTTCTGCTTTATTCCATTTTATGGAACTTTTTCATCATAAATGGCTCAGTTATACTTTACAATGAGGGCAAACCAATATATTATTTTTGACATGGTAAAACTTTTTGAGGTTGTTGAAAGATTTTGATACAAACTTAATCAAGTTCTCAAAAATTCATAAAGGCTAGAATTAAAATTGCCATATGGCTTCAGTTGAGTACTCCTGAAAAAACCACTTGTGCAATTTTCAGTGACATGATTACAGGTGATGGGGTTTTCCCAGAGAACCCCTTCTGCCCTATATGCCCTGAGATTGAGTGTGACAGGGTGGTGGCTGACAGTGTGTGTAATTGCACAGGGTTAGTGTATGCACATGGTGCACAGGACCTCACAGGCAAAAATTGAAGATTTTAATCCTTCTGCAAGTTGTAATTCAAAGTGATCATATGTCAATTTGATATGTTGAAGTTACGGTTGCATTGATAACAAAAGAAAACCCTGAATCACAACTGGGTGAGTTACAAGAACAGCAACATTTGCATAATAGGATACAACAGGGATATTTGTATATTTGTATATTTGTATATTTGTATATTTGTATATTGAGATTTTGTCTTTCCAAGAAAACAAAGTGCAACAGTGACAGGGTCAGCAGAAGTAAGCAGGCTGGGTTAAAATTTGAAGTTGCATAGTTTTCTCTTGACATGTGGGATTCTGGTCATCTTAGGCAGATGAGACAGTGGGAAGAAATTTCACAGAAATGGATGTGGGGCAGTGACAAAAGTACTGGGCAAAGTGGAGCTGGCAGAGCATTCACCATATGCCAACATTTGTTCCTTTTAAAATGTGATAACACAACACTTACCCACTAACTGTGAGTATTCAACTCATATTCTTTGTGGGACTGCAGTGGAACTCTACAATGCACAAGCACGGCCAAGCCTTCATTAAAATTTCATTTGGACAGCAGGGCCCCCTATGTCAAAAATGAGGTGGCAGAAAATGGGTAAATAATTGCAGCTGGGGGAGGGAATGTGATACATCTTTAATGAAGAGAATAGGATGTAGTCGTGCTCAAAAGACATTTCCAAACATGCAAAAAGGTAACAAGAGAAGTGGCAGCCACAACACGGTTCAGAACACAAGATGCCAGGTCTGTATCTCAGTAAATACTGTTAGAGAGACTAGAAACATCTGTGCATGTAAAATAAAGCCCTTTTACCCATATTCCTTTGTGTAGTGTGGTGTTTGCTAAGTTTGACCTGTAAAGTGGCAGATAAACAAAGGATAGGGGCACAGTTTGAAAACAGCTTATTTTCCATCAAGACTAAATTACATATACACTGCTAAACTTAAAGAGGGCTGTGGAGCTTTTATTGACTTCCTTTGGAGGTTTTTTAAGGCAGGACTTGGGCACTTGTTTTCCAGCTTTGCTTCACTGAGTGCGTTTAGAGGACTGTGAGCTGCTTCTGTCACTGATGAAGGATGTGTTGACCTTGGGATAGTAGTTCTTCCTGCCAGACTACAACACAGTCCAGTTCACTCATAGAGTTTGTAGAGACACATCTAGTAGTCTCAGAGAAGAAAAATACTTATAGTACCCAGAAAGTATTTCAGTGCTGGTGGATTAGTTCCTTTTTCAGTGTCCGTGTTTTCCCTCTCTTGCTTCTTTTTTATGTGTGCTGGTTTGGGCTGAAGCTGAGTTAGATTTCCTCTCAGTGTCTGCCATGGGGCTGTGTTTTGGATTTGGGCTGAACACAGGGCTGATAATATAGAGATGTTTTTGTTGTTGTGAGCAGGGCTTACACAGAGCCAAGGCCTTTTCTCTTTCTCATACAGCCATGCTGGTATGGAGGCTGGGGGTGTGTGGGATTTGGGAGAGTCACAGCCAGGAGAAGTGACCCAAACTGCCCTCAGGGATATTCCAGCCCACATGACATCCTGCTAGCTGTATGAAGTGTGGG
Source organism: Tychaedon coryphoeus (assembly GCA_013398595.1). Lineage (NCBI taxonomy): Eukaryota > Metazoa > Chordata > Aves > Passeriformes > Muscicapidae > Tychaedon > Tychaedon coryphoeus. The sequence continues at coordinate 526,812 of WBND01000382.1, read as the reverse complement.
GAAAGGAGAAGGAAGTGGGGGGCATTTGGAGTGATGCCATTTGTCAAGCCAGAGCTGTGTGTGATGGAACCTTAATCCCCTAGAGATGGCAGAAAACCTGGCCAGCCATGGGAAGTGGTGAGTGAATTCCTTTTTTTGCTTTGCCTGTGTGCATGGCTTTTGCTTTCCCTATTAAACTCTCTCTATCACAACACTTGGGTTTTCCAGCTTTTACCCTTCTGATTCTCTCCCTGATCCCGCTGATGGGGAGAGAGCAAGTGGCTGCCTGGTACTTGTTTGCAGGCTGGGGTTAACCTGTGGCAGTCCTTTCGATACTATGGTATAAATTAAATATCCAGATCAAAATTTCAGATGACCTAAACTGGAGCAGGCATGGAAAAGTCAGAAAGGACAGGATCAAACAGCAGCGTTCCAGAGATGGACGAAACCACTGGCAATTGAAGGCAGTAAACAAACATTTGAAAACACAGATAGAAATTGGTTTAACCAAGCACTGCATGAAAGCTCCATTCTATTTCCAGTTTTGCTCTTATAACAAGCTGCAGTTACGAACATGCAAAGCATAGAGTGATCATTTAGAAAGTCAGATAGGTCCACGAGCAGATGTCAGTCCTAACAAAATGGGCAGGGCTATGAGGAACATCTGAGCTTGTGAGCTTGTTCATGCCAGCTTATCTTTTGAGCTCTGTCTGCTACTAGAAGTTGAAAGTAGATTTCCTTGGCACTGTGAACATTAACAGATCTGACACAAAAGTCTCTCATTTTCCTTCACAATCTTCAGAATAGGAAACACATTACTTGGGCAGCTGAAATGATCTCCATAGAAGCTCACCATTCTTTATTGGTAGGAAGCCTAATTTCCTTCTGCCTTCACACCATCTCCTCGTTATAAAAACAGGAGATACTTTGGAATCCATAATACTTCTATCTGCAGCATAAAAATCACTGATGCTGTTTTAAATGTATCCAGGGGGTAATATTTTTCTACTTAGTAGAAATGCTGCATAGGTGGATCTAGTAAATTATTATAAGGGATTACAGAATTATATTAATCAGGAATACAAACACATATAGAGTAGGAAGTGGTTTTAAAAAAATTAATTTGAAAATAGATTGCTCATTAAATTAGGACCAGGTTAATTTTTACTATGTTCAACATTAGTTATGTGTTTCCTCCAAGGTGGACTATTGGAGAAACAAAAGTTCTATTAGGAATGTGATTATTTAATTTAGTTATTTGATTTATACAGATTCCAAAAGAACAGTGTGACACCCTCAATTCTGATTACAAAAGGAAAAGCAAGCAATTGACAATCCCTACTATTAATATTTTTAGATGAGTTGCAGGTTAAAGAATATACAGTATATAGAATAATTTGCAAACTGTGCCTTTTTTAATATTTACATTATTTCATCTTTTAGATACTTTATAATTTTACACTAAGAAGTGAAAGATGATGGAAAACAAGAAAGGGAAAGGAAAGAATATTACTCAGCCAAACTCTGTACTTTTATATGATGACACTTGAAAAACATTGATTGTCTATAACTTCTTTGCCTCAGAAAAATTTAAAATGAAGATTTTGATTAAGTGCCAAAAATATTTGAACTATAGTATGGCATAAGAGATATACTATATATATATATATATATATCTCATATATATAGTATAATAGATATCACCTGTTTCCTAAAGCTTAGGTTAGATGATTTGAAAATACAGTTAATCATTAAATATTGAAAATTATTTCTGAAAAAACTGACCTAATGTTACCTACAAAACTGTATTGGATTGAAGAAAAATAGTGTTCTTTAAAAAAATGAAAAATACTTGATAAGGAGAGAGATAAAGACCTTTCTAGTTGTAAAAGCTGTTTGCTTTCTTAACTTTTTAAATGAGGGTTGCCATTTGAATAAATAACCCTGAAACTTGGGCTGAACATATTTGGATCTGCTGATCTAATATCAATTTTGTGCAGCAGATGTTGCTCCACACAAAAAGGTTGGAGTGTGGATTGGCATTTGTGAAGGAGAAAAACAATGGGCTTGATTTTCAGGAAAGAAAAGCCTAGCTGAATTTAAGCTGTGCAGGCTGAAGCACAGTATTCAATTTATGACCTATTTTTAGGAATCATCTATCACTTTCTGCAACAGTGACAGATACACACATATATATAATTTTACAGGAAGGAAACAAATACTCTAATTTTTCTTTGCATTGTAGCAGCTTAAGGAACAAAACACAATAATATCTTCCTTTCATCTCTGTTTGAAAGTTGCTGGGTTTTGGCAGGAGAAGGCATCTCCTAGGCTGTAGATAAGGGCTTAGCACAGCACATGTCATCACAGCAAAGGGGCTGGTGTAATATATACTGAGAAAGTGTATTATTTCTGAAACTGCCTGTCTGATGTGTTGAGCAAACACCTGGATGATACTCAGCAGTAGATTGCAGCAGGCAGAATTCATTCTTCAGCCTGCTGCATGGGAATATTAACTTTTACCATGTCATAGAGGAGGAAGACTGGATTCATTCACTGATTAACCCATCATTACACTGTTTTAACTGGTGTGTCTTGTGTCTTCTTTACCCTCTGTCTAATGAAATATTTTAGCAACTGAATTCTAAAATATTAAACTGATTTTAAAGTATTAGAAAAGGGCATGGTTACAAACTCAGTAACAAGTATATGTAGGAATCATTGCTTCATTCAGGAAGAAAAAAAAAATGGAAAAGGAAAGAAAAAACAAGATGGAAAGTTCCTTCAATGAAGTAATGAGTTATAGAGTTGGTTTCTACCCAAACTGCAATTTGGAGACTACTCAAAATATCTGAACCATTGCAAAAAATATTTTGAAAATCAATTTGTTTAGTAGATTACCATCTGATTAAAATAGAGTCAGTTTTCATCCAGCCCGATGGGGGTGTGGAGAAGAGGGAAAAAGTATGCAAAATCAACATGGATCTATTTTGTGTACTTAGAAAAAAGGCCTAGTTATTTTCTGAAAGGGAGAAAGTGGGCTTTAAAAGGAGTCCCAAAGCTATGGTAGCAATGGTGAAATTTAGATCCAGAGTTTTTGTTTCTAAGCCTTTGCAGACAGGTATATATTCCTAAGAAACTCAATTTGCTATTAACATTTCCCCTTTCAAATGAAGGAGAAAAAAAAAAAAAGTCACAATAACAAGCATTTATTTCTGCTCACTGAATTCAATGCACTGGAACAGGATACCTAAACTGAAAGAATGTATGTTTACTTGTCTGAAAGCCCTTATTGCTAATTTTTTGTATGAATGTAAGTATATGAAGATAAATTAGATGAAAATGCTTCTGGTCAACTGAATTATAGTACTGCAACTGGTTCTGTGGCATGGTGAGGGTTAAGGAATGCTAAGCATATGTTTCATTTATCTTTTCCAATCATTTAAACTCAAGCACCTCAGGTCTGAAGGTTATGCAGATGACAAGGACAAGGTTATGCAGATATACACCTTTGTCTCCAAGAAACCTGGAGGCTGCCTAAAATAGCAATTCTCTTCGACCTTGCCTCTGTACAATGGCAACAAATGATTTTTAATTCAAACTTGCTGGGTTCATTGTGTTTTCTAGCTAATGGTCCTTGCTGCCTGTGCAAGTTTGAATGCATATATAAAATTCACTAACAGCTCAAGTCAAATATTGGTCATTTCTTAACCTGACTAACAAGGGAAACTTTTCTGTTTCTGAAATATTAACAATGGAAATCCATGTGGTTTTATATCTTTGGGGAGATGTTATCTGTTGCAGCTAAACACTGTTGAATTTGTGGTGGTTAACATAACATTATGTTGGTATGTAAAAATTAGGGTTCTAAGCCAGGGTGACACAGTAAGGAAGTGCTGGTCCTTACCTGGTCATGCCTAAGACATATTGACCAAATCAAAAGCTCTGAGTTTTTTAGGGATTGAATTCTTTTAATCTGTCAGTTTCTTGCCTGTGAAATGTTATTCATGATGATGTTTCCCTGATTCAAAACAGAAACATTATGAAGCTATATTGATATTCTGAGAAGTGCTTTGAGATGCCCAGGTGGAATATTGTAGAATTGCAGAGTTCTATATTACCAAAGTCAAAATTCAGTTTATTGCCACCATCCATCTCTGTCATCAAAGTTCTATTGCACCTTACAATGTACCCACTTGTGCCTTACTAGAAAAGGATTCAGTTTAATAACTGAAAACATACAGATTTCACAACCTGTACAACAATCTGCACAACCTGTAGAAAATCAGGTAGAATCAAATTATTATTCCTAATATGAAATTCAAAGCCATAGTTAGGACTTCTTTAGGAAATGCAACAACAAAAACCTGCAGCTTTTAAGAGAGCAATGTTGGAAATAGATATGTGGGGGCCAGGGGGTTATTTTTTGTAAGAAGAAAAATATGAGTGCGTAGGAAAAGCAAATATGGGTACTCTGGATATACTGCATTTTGTACAGGATTACGTTTCAGATATATATCTTACTTTAAAATTATTACCAATACTGGTGAAACAAAATAGGATAAACACAACAGTGGGAAATGATCCTTTTTTCTTCAGTGAGCAAGATTTTAAGTACTGTCATAGATTTTTCCCTGTGACCATAAAAGACAGGCTTTTATAGTCTACTTTCAAAGATCAACATGTTTGGATTGTATTAGTTGAAAGAGAAGAACTATATCCCAAATCAAATAAAACTCCACAGAGAAAGTTCTGCTAGCTTGCTTTGCTCTTTTTTTTTTTTTAAACGTGTCAGCTGCAAAATCTGTCTTTCATTTGAAAAAGTCAGCGTGAGTCTGATGTATTTCTATAGGTAATGCATACAGCAGTGTTAGAATAGAAAAAAAAATAAAAAAGAGGAAAAAGGAATCCATATGTTACCTTATTAGCTTTTCTTTGCTCATTTTCTTAAATCAGTATAGCTGACTCCCAGTGAACAATTTATGAAGGAACAGAGATTGAAGTTTCTCCGTGCAAGTTTTTTTCATGCAAGTGACCCTCACATCATCCAAGCTCTCTTAATATAAAGAAAGTGGCATATAAAATGAACTCCTTGCACTTTGGAGAGCTGCTGCTTACAGAAGAATTATAGATAAAGCATCTTCTCCATTCACTGCCTTACCTTCTTGATTTAGGTCTTATACCAGTCACATGTCAGTGTTCTTGTACTTCTCAAAGATATTGAGGAGAAATTGTATGACTCTGTAGTAATACACTTATTGATAAATACCAAATTGTATTTTCCATTTTTATTAAGTGTTCTTTTATTGGCTTTTACTCCTTCAGAATACTTTGTTTACCACATATTTACCAAGACTATGAAGTAAATATTTAAATACATCCTCCTCCAAATTATTTTTATGATACAATGTATGTCTTGCAATTTATATAGCTCTTAACAAAAATAAAAAAAAACACAGAAAAAATGTAACTAAACTTACAGGAAGCAATATATAAAACTTCCAAGTATCAGAATATTAAAGCACAGATAATGATGAGTATTTAAGTGAAACAAAGAACAGCATTTTAGGATTAATCCAGCTATGTCAGATATGCTAGATCTGATTGGGTTTTTCTCATTCCTGCAGTTTAATCTGTTATTCTGTAAATAGCATCATTCTGTAATCCTCAGTCTTCTGTTGGATCTTGAATATTTTGAGATAAACTTTTCCAAATCATGAGCTTGATAGACCTAAACCTTATTTAATATAATGTCTCATAACTTTAGGTAACTTATTCCAAGGCGATGTTTTTTATGTGTGTGTTTTTAACAAACACAAGTGGCTTCTGTGAGAAGATACCAGAAGGTAAAGATGTCACGGATCCTTAAAATAAAGGAGATGACTGGGAGAGTGATGGCAAACCACAAAACTACAAACGGGAGACCAGCATGACTCAGCTCTGGCAAACACTAACAGTGATCAAGAGAGTTGCTAAGACCAAGAATTTACAAGAATCAGGCTGGATCAATAAAAATGGGCTGGATCAATAAAAATGGGCTGGTTTCATAGCTTGAGGATGCAGACTGGGAACAGAAGTACCAGGAAGTTGCTGCAAGTTGTGGAGTCTGATCCTGCTGGATCACCAGGAGAATAGGTGAGGTATTAGTTATAAGTGGTTAATGGAGAATGTCTGTAGCTGGGGGTAGATGAATTTTGCAAAATATCTCCTAAAGTCTTCAGCAAACTTGTCAGGCACTCCTAGTTCTTTTATTTCCGAATCCCTGAAATAATCTGGTTCTGTTATAAAATTTTTTTTGAGTTTCCAACCATGACTTTCATAGAGTCAGGAGAAGTTCATGTCACACTGTCTTTGTAGAAGTGGGCAACTCCAAAGTAAATGATGTCTTTGAAATAAATAATAAAGATTTCAGCACTGCATTTTAAATATGATTCAAGCTTTTTCAGAGGAAATTAGGGAATGGAACAAGTTCAAATCAGTGCATTCATCATAACTTTAATACTTTGGTTAGGAATGGAATTAGCCATTAAACATCTATTTAAGTATTTTGTGTGCATGTGCATGATGTCCAAGTTATTAAGACTGTATAAAAACACAAAGAAAAAAATACAATTCTTTATATGATGAGAGAGATTAATCCATACTCTACATCAGTTTGGGGCCTATTATATATAGAAATGGAAGTGCTCTATTCAGCTTGGGTTCAGTTGCTCATAATTCTTTTAAGACACTAATTAAATGTCTTATATCCAGTAAGTAATAGAGCCTGCTGCCTCTGACAAATGGAGTTTTGGCCAAAACCTATTGAGTTCTTTAAAAATGTCTGAAGAATGGGGACACTACAATACATTGTATAGAAACCTTAAATCTAGTTTCAGGGAGGAAAAAAAAAATTCTTTTATGAACTTATGAAAGGAAAGATCTATTGCAGGATGAAAGTCTGACCTTCTGAATTCTGCTTTGCAGGACCTGTGATGTGGGTGTCATGGTTTAACCCCCAGCTGAAACCTGCTCAGTGGTGAAGGTAAATTTCCTTGCTTTGAACATTAATTCTGTTTTAAACAATATTTAAGTAGAAGATCTACAACCTTTACCAAAACTTCAGAAATACTCCCTTTTGGAAAAAAAACCCCACCTCAAAAAAACAACTCGTTTCTAAGGAAGAGTTTGATTCCTCCTTTTCCTCAGAAACCTCAGGATCAAATTATGGTAGCCCATCGTGTGGAAACCCCTTCATGTGCATGGCAGAATTGTGGCTAATTGCATTCCAGTGGTGAGATTAACAATCTGGAAGGAAACGTGTCAGGCATTCAGTCTCAAAATGTGAGACTGACAAAATCTGGAGGAATTGTCTGGTCTGTTTAGACCATGCATTCTATGTTGTTTCAGCCTCCAGTTAATTAAGACTGCTTGTAGAACATTTCTTACTACCTTACATGTGGTACTTTTCAGAAGACAACCAGATGATTTCTGCCTCAAGCTCTGGCAGATTTGGCAGGATAAAACAGGTTCTCTTTGTAATTAAGGGACACCTCTCAACCTACTAAACTTTGCACCATTTATTAGAGCTGCAGAGGTGAGAATCATTCCCAAAACTGTTGAGAGGAGAGTCCTTAAACCTTGTATTCATTACAGCCATTATTCCCTTGTCCCTAGGTTTTTGCCTGAAAGGTATTATATGAGTTTTTAAGGTCATAGGGGGAGTACAAAGTTTGTAATTTAAACCTAAAATAATAATCTGCAATGTTGAAACCATTTATTTCCTTGGTTCCCTTACTGTTTATCAGAACTAGTGAGAACAATGGTTCAGGACCAAGCAAATGTATGTTTCATCCACTGATGTCACCCAAGCAACAAGAACCAAGGTAGAAGGAAAAAAAGGCTTTAACTGACATACTCGCCATATGAATAACAGCTCATATGAATAACAGCC
>WBND01000382.1:501008-518554 GCA_013398595.1 Tychaedon coryphoeus | reverse complement strand
GAGATATTTTTGTGTGGTTTTCTGAAGCTCTTCTATTTGCAGTCACTACCAGGAGGTTGAAATTACAAGAGACAGGGCAACTGAGAGACATTTTAAAAGATGATTTATTGTCTCATGGCATCAGTCTCATAGAAGGGTGAGACATTAAAGGTGTTACATCAATGCCATAATATCAGAAGCTCCTTATTTCTCAGTTACAATGCCTTATGTTAGTTTTTTAGGCAATCACACCCTTCTAGGAAACTTGTTAGCATCTTTTTACACCAATCATTAATGGATTCTCTTTTTGTGGCTTTGCCACAATTTGTCATTTTTTAACCAATCATACAACACTTCACAAACCTACATTGATACATCTTAAGCTTCTAACTAACTTTATTACAGTTTCTATTGCTAAACTTTAAAATCTTTTACTATCTTACTTAACATACTGCCTCGCTTACCTAATACATATTTTTGTTTGCTTAAAATCTATTTCTACTTAAACTACAAATTTATATTCTTGTTTTATGCCTGTTTCACTTTTACTGTTCTAATTCTGTAAGCCTTCTGCAAGGTCTGAGGTCAAATGTATCCATCTCTATCTCTGAGCCCCTATGCACAAGGCCCTGAGAGTTCTCTGTGCTTGCATTTCCCACAAGGCATGTTATGTTTGTACAGCACAAAGAAGCAAAACATGTTTCCCAGAGGTACAGCATGATTCCTTTCATAATCTAAAGGAATGGAAATTTGAACAGTCCAAAACCATGCTCAGAGCCCTATTCTCCCAGCCCTGGCCTTATTGTTCGTGCAGTCTAGGAGGAGGTGTGTAGGTGAATCAGATAGCAATGAGTATGGAGGCAATGTGCAGCACCAGTAAAAAAAAGTAAATTAATTTTGTTTATTTTTTAAAGATTTTCAAATTTTAAATTTTTTAAGATTAAAAGTTTGATTGAAGATTTCATAATTCCTACTTGCTCGAGGATGTAAAGAATAATGAAATTAAAAGCAGGAAACACAAAATGGAATTGTTTATCGAAGCACACTATACATCATACACCAGTCAATGATTGTGAACATGATTTAGACAGAATTACTTCAGACATTCTCAGGCAGTAGTAGTGAAATAAACCCCAAAAATTTATGGGACTACTCTTGAAGGGAGAAGGAATGAAATTCACCTTTCTAAAAGTGGCTACTTTTCTGTGTAACACACCTGCTGCAGTTAAATCATCCTCTGAATATGTGACAATCATTTAAGTTATTAATGTTTGTGCTTTGTTCTGTTCAAAGAACTAAGTCAGGAAATGTTTGCATTTTACTGTGGCTGTGACTCAGCTCAGAGGGGGTCAGGTATACTTTGAGTTGTCTTCCTGAGCAAACACACAGGCAAACTTTTTCATCTCAAATTTCAATTACATCTCAGTCCTTCCCCTCCCCCTCCATCTCCTTTAATGAGAAAAGAGGAATCAATGCACGTTAATGCTTTTCCAGACCAAGTAATTTATTTCTGTATGTGGCTTGCTTACACTGGCTTGGTCATTGGAGGAATGAAATCAGTGTTCCTTCAAGACTGCTTCAGCTTCATGCAGGGACTTGCAGCCTTGTTGAGTTCTAAGACAAGAACAGATATCTCTCTCTCTCTCTAATTGCCTTAATAGAAGAAAAAAAGTAATTGCTGGGTAATTCATGGTGGATCCCATTATTATAATGTCTTTGGGATTTCTTGAGTAATGTAATAATCTGCCATCTTTCAGATAGAAGTCCCACATTTTTTGCTGTCACTTGTGCTAATTTTACATCAGTGATTTCTTTAAAGCCAAATGCATCCTATCTAGAGGGAAAAGACTTGAGAAATCAAGTTATTAGTCCTCCCTGCCCCATTCTAGAGAGAGAGTCAACTCTTTCTGTGCAGGAAGTGCTGTTACCCTACTGACCCTGGCTTCAAAAATAAGTCTCCAACCAGCATCTGCTGAATGAGAAAAAGGCCCTAATTACATCTTTATGTATGCAAAAGCTCAAAGTCAATTGGCATTACTTAAATGTTAATATTGTTAATAATAACTGTTTTCCTTTATTTTTCTTTCTTTATTTTTTTTTTCCCTCAGACTAAAAGCAAAAAAACTACAGTAACAGCACATTGCTGATACTGAAGGAAAATCATGAAAAAAAGATCATGAGTAGTGAGGCAGAAAAGTGATTCAGCAATCACTTTTCCAAAGTCATAAATATTTTCTCTGCTTTTTTCTCTACAAAGCATGTTCAGAATTGTAAAACATGTAGTAGAAAATATCTGATAAGCAGAGAGAAGCTGGGATTAATGCTGGACCTCTTAGATTTTTTGTGGGGTTTTTTTCCCACTTCTTGGCCTTTGTTGTGATATAAACATCCTGATACTGTTATTGCACATACACATTTTTCTGAATTAAATGTTTAAGTGACAGTTGAACTCCTTATAGTCACAGTTTCTGAGTGTATTTTTTTAAGCTGAAGCAACTTCATTCCCACTTAAGTACATTCTCACCTAGAGAAATAGTGCCTAAGCATTTTGCTTCAACCTGGCAGACAAATAACTCAAAATAACAGTGACTCCTGGAAGGTTTTCCTAGGAGTTCTGAGCTGATGTGATTTTGCACTTCAGCATGCACTACCATATTGCCCTACTTCAGAACCTTGGCACAGGGTTCCCCAATTGGAAGGGGCACCAGTAAACTTCACAAGTGGTTTTGTGTCCAAAAGGCAGAACCAAGCCCTGGCTCACAATCCCTGAGATGGCAGAAAAACCCCCAGACATCACTCAGGCTATCATTTTCTGTGAGATAAGATTGTGTGTGCTGGTCATGTGTTACAGCAGCATTGTCAGCTTGGCCACACCTGAAAATCCTATCTGCTGACTTTCTGGGGCACGGTAAAATACCCAAGGAAGAGAGTGCTGGACCTGCCTTTCCCCCCACTGCAGGCACTCTGCCTTTGCAATTTCCAGCTGTGAAGTGGCTTTCTGTTTTTCACCCCTGATGCCTTGTCTGGCTCCTGTTCAGACTTTTGTTGTCTTGCTTCTCAACTTCATTCCTTGCAGCCATCAGAGCTGGCTGCTTGCATGGCAGGCTGCCAAGGAATTTGTAGTAGGATTCTGGTATATTTGCTCCCACTTATTGATGCTCTCAACAAAGTGTTTGTAGCACAATCCCCCTCTTACTGTGGCTCTCTTCAAGAGAAATACTCATAATTTTGCATTTCCTTCGCTGTAACTTGCAAACAAGTCAATAATAACCCTCTCATTGCTTACATTCAATCTATTAGCAAGCAAATATGTGAGCAAATGGATATGTGACCTTTGCCTTCCTCCCTGAAATGCTGTGGTAGTGAGCCTTGTTTGTCATGGAGTGTATGAGAGGCTATGTATTAAAATACATGACATAATGGCCCAAAAAACATTTTCAAGCATTGTACTTAAGAAGTTGTAAACTGTACAATGGGTAGTTTTATTGTGAATCTCTGCCTTTCAGCTGCTTTTACCTGCCATTAGGAAACTCTTCCTCTTTAGGACTTTGAAGACAACTCCCCCAAACAATTTTAAATGCAGTTAATGTTCTAAAATCTGACTGAAAGAGAAATATCACATCCAATTCTGGCCAGTTGCTTTTCCATAAAACACTAATGCCTCGGGCCTGGAATGGACCTCACTATGTAAAACCAATCAATTTGCTGATGACTTGTGGTGGGAAAGTAACAGCTTCAATTAATCCAAACAATGTGTCTGTGGAAAATGTTTCCAACAAATTTCACAGGGTCTTTTTAATAAATATAAGAAACTATGATATGATTAATTGCCTTTGTAAGGGTATAATACTTGGTTACAACCACTTTTTTTTTTTTTAACCTTAGTCCAATATTTTAAAAAGAAGAAGTAGAAATCTGTGCTGATTTGAGTATTAAACAAACAGAGCTGTTTGAAACTTAGATTGTTATTCAGGTAATTGTGGGGTGGGGGAGATTTGCTCTACACTGCAATCTTGGATCCAAACTAAACTTTCCTGTTTGTGGTGAAGTTTTCCATGTTAATATCCATTTTTCTGTTACTTGCAAGACTAGATATAAGAAAGTTTGTTCACACAGCATGGAGTGAGATACTTAATTTTTCTGATAAGAGGCATTGTCTTGTTAGAAATTTCTGAAATATTGGAAAGCAAATAAGCAGTTTTAGAGTTGAAGGAATAATGCAGCTTCTAGGAGAGAGGTTTTTAGTGAGGATGAGGGGGGACCTCAGATGTTAGCACAGCTGTTGGCTTTGCACATCTCATAGCATGTATGTTTGTAGTGCACACAGAGCCACACTGCTTTGAAAGTCCTGTGAAGAACAGTAAAATAACTTTCTCCTAAACCAAATGTGTCCAATTAAAGAAATAATAAGTTTGGAAGATATTTTTGGACATTGTTTTAAATCATGGTAATTTGTTACTAGCATGTCCTGCAAGTGCTATATCTGTGCATGCATTTCAGTGGTCATAGACATTTTGTTAATCAGAAGTTTCATAGTTTAAAATTTACTGATTTATGAGAGCACAGATTGTTCTGTGAACTGCTTGTGAATGAAAAAAATAATAGCACAGAATCATTTGTTTGACTAGAACTGTGTAAACAGTTGGCATGAATAATTCATGCAACCAATTTATTTTATTTTGCCCTTAATGAGTTATCTATGAACAACAGAAAACTGTCCTGATTTTGAACATTTTGCAAAATCATTTAATAAGGAATTTTGCTGATAAATCCTTGGCTTCCAGTTGATTTATTAAGAACACAGGTAGTTTACTAAGAGTATTAGTTATATCTATTAATTTTTTTGAATGTTAGATTTTATTGCAAACAAAATTTCCTCTTTTGGCCATTTTTTTAAAATTGAAAACAGATTATTGGGCCTAAGTGAAATGTTGGATGTTGTAATCTCAAAATCAACTTCCAGCACACATTCTCCAGTATTTACTTACCTTGAGGTATTTTTACTGGCTAACCTGTTGGGCGGGTAGGGCGGGGCACCAACAAGGAGTAAATTAATATTTCACTGATTCAGACTAAGCCATCTGTTGATCTGTTAAAGCATTAGAAATCTTGAAATCAAGTATTTCTAGGGAACTACATCAGGTATTCCAGGTGTTCTCAGCTTCCCAACTGAAGTGCCATTATTGCAGTACATCCAGGTGTAGCAACCCAGATATATTGGAACTGGTGGGTATCTTCTTTAATGAAATGTGATACTCTCACCTGCCAGTGTTCTTCAGTTAAAGATCATTAAAAAAAAAAACCCCAAAAAACCAAAACAAAAACACAAAAACCAAACTCAGAAAACAAAACAAAACAACACAACAGATCTTGAAGGGACCTTGTTTTTCAGGGTTCTTTTAATGCTGTTTTGGAACACTACCTCAGAGAAGAAATGTACTTGAAATATTTTTATTTTATTGATCCTTTCTTTAAAGAAGTGAAGTACTTGACAGAGACTAGTGTTGAGGGAGAGAATTTGGTTAAGGAAAATGACATAAATGAGGTATTCCTGCTGTTGCCACTTTGTCAGTACTCTGAATTACCAAGTATGGATGCAGTGCTTTCTGTGTTATACCTCCTGCAGTGCTCCACAGCCCTGTTGTGAGGAATTTAAATAAACTGTTTCTAAAGAGTTCTTTTTATAGAAATTTAAATGAAAGCTTATCATCATCCCTTCTTCCATTTGCTAGTAAATCTCAATGAACCATTTGCTAGAAGCAATATCACTAACTAGCCTGTCCAAATAAAGACACTACAAGGTCAAAGACTAATTCTTTGCTGGTGTTCTCCACATCATTGTCCCTGTACTCCACAGGCAGAAGAACATTTTTAATTCTGGAATAATGTCTAACTTAGCACTTTGGAGAATGATACCAGTTCCCTATAGAGTGAAACTGAATGTATGTGTATATAGACAGTTTTTTGCCTGGGAAAGTTGTATTTTCTGCTGACTGAAGAACTTCCAGACTGAGCTTAATACTTTGTCTTCATTATATCCTTGAATTTCTTAACTCAGAGATGAAGATACAGCTCTGCCTGTCCTAACTGGCATTGCTGCCATACTTTTATTTGTAGCAAACACCTCTCTCTTTTCCCTGTCTCTCTCTGTCACCTTCCTAACAATGTGCACTGCATCCTGGGTGGCTATATGTGTTCAATAATGTATTCAGTCTATTCACTGTGTCTTATTAAATTTTAAAGCCACTCTGTTGCAAAGTATTTTGTGTATGTGTAGCTTTGGTCTGCTGTCAGTCCACAACTAGAAAAAGCAATCAAATCTTATCCTGCCGCTCTTGTTCATGCTGTATAATAGTGCTGGTGAGCAGCAAGCCAAATAGATGCATTTGTTTCAGACAGAAGATAAATGAAAGCCCTACTTAGATGGAGCAAACCAAGTTTCTTTCAGTAGAATTCAGGTAATTATTTCCCCTCTTTGTTCCTTTCTTTAAGATTTCTAAGAATAAAACCAAACAAGCCTCCTTCCAAAAAAAACCAGAACTTGGCTTATAAGATTTGGAATCAGCAAGAAATATATCCATTTTCTTTGTCATCCTGGTCACTGTCATAGAGTTGTAATAGTAGCAGAAATTAGGGCAATGTTATTCTGATTATTTTGACTTCTGGTGAATGCTGAATTACAGCCCAAAGGAGTTTGGTGACAAAACTCACCTCAAAGAAGAAATCAAAAATTATACGAGGGAATTAATATTTTAACAGTTTAACAATCCAACCTTTATTCCAATAATAATGTTGCATTATTTAATATAACAGCCCAAATTAATACAGAAAGGCGTTGATGATCTTAATAAGAATTTAAAATTGCTATACAAGTAAATAAATAGTCACCCTTTACTTTGGTGTGCTATCCATCTTTCCAATGTCCCACTGGATCCTAAGATTAAACCTTGGTATTTTCCTGGTTTAACCTTTATTCATAATTATTCCAAGACAGAGAGCTATTTTGGTATCTCTTGCAAGAGATTGCAAGCATTGCATGGCTGAATACCATCTCACCTTCTTCCATAACATTTCAGTTATTGGATATTTCTGTGGATTTGTATCCCTCCTCTAGGTCCAGCTCCCCCTTCTATATTAAGGTATTCCATGTAGTGGCTTTGGGGGCTTTAAGAAGCTCAGTGCATTGATGCAGGAGATTCCTTCTCAGCCTTTCTCAGGGTGTTGATATAACCAAGCTTGTAGATACAAGCTTTTAGTCTCTTTCTTTGTTCCAGAAATTGAGATGTTTAGCTTCAAAATCGTGAGAACAGCTGTTTGCCTTCCATGAGGTCTCAACTGCTTTTGGAAGGGCATAATTTAAACTACCAATGTATTAATTAGCTAATTTAATTTTTTATAATTGCAGTCCTGTGCCTAAAAGATCAAGGAACTTGGCTGCAATCAATTTAATGCATTCTTAAATAGAGAGCTATTTTCAATTCCTATTCTTCCATTATATGGATCTCAGCCAATGTGCTACACAAAATCCATTCTTTTAAGGATTGCTAATGACACAAACTAAGTGATCCTGAAAGACAAAATCGTTGGTGTGGTGTTCATTGATTCCAGCAAAACATTCAATGTGAAATCTCATTTGCCTTTTATTCAATTGTGGAAAATATCTCGTTCTGGATTTTTCAGATCAAGCTGAAAAATATGTAACAACTTATCTGTTGAAACACAAAGAAGAAAAATAATTGAGTGACGGAAAAATATAAATTCTTGCCTTTGGAATCTCTATTCTTTATAAACGGATCAAATGTTTTTGTATACTATATAAAAATTGTTTCAGGACGAGTTAATCAGTTTCTAGCCACGTCTTTAAAGTAGTTCAGAGTAATAATATTTTTTTTTTTCTGTAGGGAAGGATTTACTCTTATTCAGAGAGCTCTCTGAAGTCCATGGAGTTTTTATTTATCAGATACAATTCCAGTGACTGACACCTTGGATTTAAGTAGCATCTCCTGGAGAGTGGTAGAATCCCTAAAAAGGAGATGAATTCTGCTGATATTTGATGGATAAAAAGGGATGATGGACAGAGGAGACCAGCAAGCAATCTTGAAATATTTATGCTTGCATATTTTTATTATGCTTTGGTGCATTTCTGTTTATAGTTACAGAAATTCCTCAGCCACAAAATGCAGGACCCATACAATAATTACTTTGTGTCAGCTAATTTTTCTGGATTTGTTCAGTGTGCTAATAATTTGGAAGCACAAATACCATGGAATGAAATAAGAGTCTGGTTAAAGATATTTTTTTCTTTTGAGGTAAAAGCTTTTCTTCAGTGCCACATGTGATTCTTATAAAATCTGACATAAGTGACCAAAAGAGGCTGTAGAAGGATTGAAACTCATATTAAGTAAATACTTGTGTTTTTCTTATTTTGCTTATAAATGTGTATATCCATATGCAACCTGCAAGGTTTTTTTTAAGTGTAGCACCATGTAAACTCCTCAAGTTCTTGAATTGCATTTTTTCAGGAACTTGATAGAGTTTAAGCAGTCCAGTGCCAGATCTGCATATTTCTCAGACTTCACAAATATGCTTAAAGCTCAATATATGCTGTCAAATAGCTTCTGAAAAATCAGTTTATACAGCTAACATGGTGTCAGCATTAACAGGCATGCTGTTTACCTTTACTCTGTTTATTTACCTGCATGGAAATTAGAGCTGGATGTCAGAGGACAAGCTTTTCCTCTTCTTGAGGGAATTCGAGTTTAATCTCCCTCATGTAGAGGGAATTTCCAAATCAGGTTAATGCCCACACTGGAAGGAAGATGTCCTTCAATACCAGGCTTTGTGCCATTCCTCTTTCTACCAGTACCTCAGCTTCAGTTTGCCCACAAAAATGTTCATGAGGGACAGCAATCCAGTTTCAGAATCACCTGAGATAGGAGGGAGTTCTTAGGTTTCTAGTTCTACTTGTGCACCTCACATGAAAATGAAATGAGATAAAATAAATGTCTTTTTTACCAGAATTCAAACCCAAGCATAGGCTTCAAACTCTTTGAGGAGGAAGAGAAAGCTTTCTCTTTTAGGGTGGTATGATTTTTGGTTTTAGGGTTGTTTTGGTTTCTGTTTTCCCCAAAATTTCCAGAGAAGCATTGCTTTTAATCACATTTTCAGAGAATTTTATTTCATACTATTTCTAAGAGAGTATTAGTGTGAATAAAGTATAATGACATAGAAAATGACAGTCTGAATGTTATGGGTGAATCTCATACAATGCCAGGCATGCTTGGGGTTGAAAAACAGACAACCTATAGCTGCTGCTCAGAATTGACTAATTATCTTTAATGGGATAGCAAGGGTCCAAATCTCCTCCTCACAACCCTTACAAGTACATGAGGAAGAGCTCTGAAAACCAGTAGTTTTTAAGACACTGAGCTGCCAGAAGCTTTTTAGCAGGTGAGAAAGAAAGGTGACTTGTCAAGGACTGTTCAGGGAAAAAAATATAAGTAACTCTTTGTTATAGTCATAATAGAATGTTCAGTTCTTGAAGTATATTTTGAAATAATTTGACTAATTTTATGGATCAAGAAATTGATGTCAATGTTTGTGAGAGGGTTGAAACAGGACATTCAAATATAATTCCTTGAGCAATTGCTCTTCTTATTTTTTCTACATTATGTTCAAAGAGGAAATCAATGCTAATAATAGGATCAGCCTGAGGCCAGCCTTAAGTTAACCATGAGCCACAATCTTAGGATTTCCTCATCATTGGCAGTTGTTACTGGGGAGGGAGGTTCTTGTTTGCAAAGCAGGACCTTTCTCAGAAATGCACCTTTGATAACTTTTTTTTTTGCCTTTTCAGTTTTGTCTCTATTTATAAACTGTAGAGAGTATGAGATGTAAGGAAAGGTACCAAAGAGCTGAATAAAAGCATGCTGACCTGGGATTGTAGATAGTGGATTTCTGTGCTGAAAGCCAGTAAGAAAATCCCCACCATGCTGCAGGAAGGGCTGAAGAGGCACAGAAATATTCTGGTCAAAATCCACGATGGAAGTTTAACTTATTGACTTGACAACTTCTAAATGGTGACCTGGCTTTGAGAGTTAAAGTACAAAAAATTAACATGTCAAGGTCCTAGAGCAGTTATAACATGATTGATGCAAACTGTGCAAGTTGCAAATGTCTAGAATATTGCATAATGTTATTTTTTTCTGGTGTCTTTGACCATCTCTTGGTTCAGCTTTTTGCAACAGTTTTTTGTGGGAACCTCTTCCCTGCAAAAAACAGCAAATAAACATATACTGTGACCACTCTTAGGATTTATTAGTTGTTTATTATTAACTACTTGCTGGCAATCATGTATGACCTGCTTTTTAATTTTTTTTCTTTTCAGTCCTTTTCCTCTCATAAAGAAAATTCAACTTTCCTTTTTCATAAACGTGTGATAGAAATGATGCAAGCAGACATTGCATACACACACAGGCATAAGAAGACAAAGAATATGTTTAGAGTTGTGGGCTTTACTTCAATAAAATAGAGATTTCTAAGGGCTAAGAGATATTCCTCTCTATAAATCTTGTGTTCAACTTTCCTTTGATCTTTTGAGCATAATTTGGTTTTATTTATGGCTCTGGCAACATTTCACATTGGTTTTTGGACTACTTATTGTTTCACTTAGTTGTGAGTATTCACTGCTGGGTAAGTAGCACACATCAGACAGAAGGTAATAAAAGGGAAAGTTCAACCTGTTGGTCTGTACAAAAAAACCCCAAACTTTTGCAAAAAAATTGGGAAGTGATGGATTCTAAAATTGTCTGGTCCTTTCACATGGTTAAGGAAATGATGTAGATATTCTACTTTTCTGAAAAATATTTTGTAGTATAGTAATCCTTTAAAATGGGGAATCTTAATTTTATTTTTAATACATATGTCTAAGGGAATGTATGTAGCAAATTTGATCTTAATTTTTCATTATTCTAAAACACTATTTATATACAGAGCTGTTACAGGCAATAATATCCACATATTTTTCTCACATAGAAGATAATAATTTTGAAATAATCATCACAAAAATGTAGAATTATGCTGATATTAAACAATCAAAACTTTTCTTTGATCAAAATAAGGAATTCAACTTTGATTACACAATGCTCTTTTAATTAATAAAAAATGCATCCTCTTTTTAGTAATAGTATCTCTTTAGTATTAACTTTCATGTTTTGTTATTTCATCTGAAAGACTTTTGTATGGAAATTAGACTTCCCTTTCTAGCTGAACAAATGCTAATAGAGGTGCTCTACAATCACTCACTAAACTTTTAACTGAAGTCAATGTAATTATTTTTGCACCCCAAATGTCATTTTCCCCTCCAAGCATCCCAGCAAACAGGGTTGCCAGAATGAATATTTACAAATGAAGCAAGTATCAGATATTTGAATATTTTAAGTTTTGCTTCAGTCAAGATGAATGACTCAAGATGATGATTAATCGGGGAGCACATGTACATCAAAGTTAAACATCAAATGCACAGATCCAATTTCGTGTATCAGTTAATTCTAGTGACCTTCTTGTATCCAAACTCCTCTAAAATTCCTCATCTGCCACCTGGCATCTGTGACACACCCTTGAACAGTGCCATTATGTTATCAGCTTGAGGACAGTGAATGAAAATAAAAGGTGAGAGTTTGGTAGATGCTAGACTGAGAGGCAGGACTGCAAGAGGCACTGTGCTCAAACAGCTTGATATGACAAGGACTTCTGCAAACAAGTAAATTTCTCACTCCCAGTGATCCCCTCTCATCAGAACAAGGTCCATGCACAGAGATGCTTCCATCTGGGGGTTGATGTTGGGCTCTGAAATGTTGGCCATCCCCTGGACAAGTGACCACCCCTGAGAATGGGTATTGGGTAATTTTTTTTTTTGTGGACTCGATGAAGTTTTTTCTGAGATCTCTTTAGTGCACCAGTGCCAGATTTAGTGTGTTTGTTTGGTTCCAACCTGTTGCTGATTGATCAGCATTCAACTAAATAAAATTCCATCAAACTCTTCCTTTAAGATAAATAACCTAAGAAATATTATAATTTTAAGAGGGAAAACAGGAAAACAAAGTGTTTATTTATTGATGTTTGCTGTGAAATATTGTTGTCCTTCAATGTTCCAGTCATTAAAAAACTGAAACATTCATTATGATCTGATCCATTAAAACTGATCTTCAGATTTCTCTAATGCAAGGGGAGTTATAATTTATATATTTTCTATGTAATTTTTTGATGTTTACTAAGAACAAGAACTGAATTCTATGAATTATAGCAGGAGAAGGACAGGGCAGAAGATGTTTCAGGTGGACATGTTCTAGATTTCTATTTTAAACTGAAGAGTTGTGATGATCCACCAGACCAATTTTTTGTAAACCATTTGATATAGAATGATATAAATGAGATATATAAAAAGAAAATACTCTACAATTTGGTGAGTGATTTTAAATTGGCATGTGTTTGGAATTAGACAAATACATTATTGGTTTAAGAAGAGTTTCTCCAAGTAAATGAAACTTTTATACTTGATGTTGATTTGCTTTTTTTTTGTCTCCTCTGTGAGTTGAAATGTTTTAGCTTTTTTTACACTTTTTTTTTTTCTTTCCATTTAGGGCTGTATTTTATCCTCAAAAGTCATTGCCTTTATTGTTATTTTTGGTTCAGGTTTTACGTTTTTAAAGTGTTTTCAGCTTCATCTAAGGAAAACCTTTTACTGTTTAGCTCTAAATGATGATAAAAGCTACAACATGTAGAAAGGTGTGGATTCCCCCAGCTTATCATTATGAAAGATCATTTTGATTTAAAATTAAATTTAGGAGGTAGAATGAGATTAAATGAAAAGCTCAAGTAGAACATTAAAGAGAACTCCATCTAAATACTGGTATGATTTTAAATTATAATAAAGGACTTACTGTTATGTTCTAAAGTCCCAGTCAAATTTCAGGGATACTTTAAGAAAAAAGCCTAATAATTCAAAAGGAATAGACCCACTGAGCCAAAGAAAGAAATGATTCAAAAGGCAGTAACAGAAAATGGGAGAAAAATAAAAAGATTTTACAATTGCAATACAATACTAAAGATTTTTGTGTGATCTTCTTTAAACAGGGTAATTGATCTATCCCAATATCAAAGTTACAACCAAATTTTTCTAATTAATCCTCTGAGGCTCTATCACCAATTCTGACTGAGTCAGCACAGATTTTGGGTCATCATAGGCCTTAAGCTATCAAACATCTATTCCCTAAGGTGAAATACAAATGTCATGTCTCGTGGAATTCTGTATGCTAATCCACAGGGAGAGTTCTTCAGAAGTGCTTCTTTCTTTACTTGAAATTATATGAGTTTTCTCTATATGTCTAATTTGCATCATCAAGGAAGAAAACTTGGACAATGTAATAAAAAATAGGAATTGATGTGTCCTCTAGCTTCTGGAACATGATGCCTTGGGGAAAAGTTGATGCAGAAACATTTCTCATGACATTCTGCCCAAACTACTCAGCAGATTAAGTTAATAGTGCACATAATGGCCTCTCAGTTTCTGTGATGAAGAAATAGTTAACCATGGCTCATATAAATATGAATTATTTCTTTCACCAACCAAGCTTTTTACTCATTTTTCTTGTCCACTGAGGGTTTCTCTGCTGGGCACAAGACCACAAGGGAATTTAGAAACCTTGGCATCCAACCACCTGAACACTTGCTTCTCCTCCAAATGTACAGCTCCAGGATTAACAGCCCCCTAAAATGCCTAAAAAAACCCCTAAAGATGTGATTTTTTTTTCTTTTTTTCTTCCATTTTTTAAAGAAAACATCTTACAGTTGTCAAGGTTATCACAGACCATGCAGTGATGAGAGAGGAAATACTCTCCTACTTAAACGTTGCACCACAAGAGTCTCTAAGGCAGCTCAGTCAAAAATGAAGCAAGGGGTCATGTCTTTTGATTTCAGAGAAAAAGTCCCAATAGTTGTGATGCAAGAGGAAATGTTGTATAATCATAGCATATTGCACAGATGGGCTCTGTTGGAAAGGTAGCAAAGCATCTCTTATTCTTCTTTCCCACTTCCCAAAATCTGGACTTGGTGGATGTTTCTTGCTTATCCGAGCTCTGCTTTTAAAGGGACAATACCAGGTTTGGGAAATGGCCCAGTTACTTTTTTTTCCTGACCACACCTCAATCTGCATCTCCCAGAGTGACTAAAATTACCTGGGTCAATGATGCTCCTGTTTCTTTCTGCTGTAGCTGTTTCACTTTTTGTGTGGAACTTAACCTTTCAGTGAACCCTTGACTTACAAAGGGCAAGATTTCAAATGGGTGAAGGATTTAGGAGAAAGACAACGCTGTTATATTTTGCCTGGCACTTCACCTGAGAAATGGATATTAGTACAAGAAATTACTGTGGGTTTTTACTTTCTTCTGAAAAGGCCCTTTGCCTTAATTTTCAGAACTTACAGATTGGTAGACTTATCCTAATTGACAGAGGTGTCCTAGCCAGAGTAGAAAAGGCAGCTGAATAAATTACATAATCTGAGCAAACTGTAGTTTTGATTTAGCAGTAGATTCTGCTTTAGTATTTAAACTTTAGATTAAAAGAAACAAAGAAAAATGTTTCTTAATGTGACAGAAGGACCTGATCCTGAAATATCCTATGTTTCACCTGTGAATTTAGAAGTGTAAGACTTCTCCTCTTTGATTAACTAGTTACTTTTCTGAAGCTAAGTTATTGGCAGGTTGAAGTGGTTACTGCTGTGAAATGGGATCTTGTTTCTCTTGTTGAGTATGACCCTAAGATATTTGCTGTACTTAGGCAAGTCAACTCTGTGTAGACCTCAAAGTTAAATCCTTAGTCTTGTGAGATGTATCTCTGAGGGTACAGAGAGCTTTCTCTTGCATTTTGTTTTTCCTCAGACTCATTGAAACTGCTAAAGGATCCTTTGGAGGATGAACTTCACACCTTTTCTCCTGCAAATAGAGTAATTCTCAATTCTATGTGCAGTTATGAGGCTGAGCTCTGGGGAAACCTTCTTCTGGAGCCGAGTGAAAGGGCTACCACCAGCCCAGGAGTTTTGCATGAATGAAGATTAAATGATATAGCATCTGAAGCCTGAGTACTTTATATTGAGGACTTCATCTTTTGTGCTCTGTGCTGTTCATATTTATGGTCCTGTGGAGTAACAATACCCTGTTGTAATAGCCTTTGAACTGTCTATATGTTTGGGATATACAAACTGTTCTGCAACTTGTCTATTATTCTGCTTCCCAAATTCTTCCCAACTGGGGACAAATTACCATTTTTAATCAGAAACTTCATTTTTTTATCCTTATTTCTTGCTAGTAGTTGTGTAAAGTGATTATGAACACTGCCTTAATTGGGCAGGAGAGTGATTTTTTTTTTTATTACACTATTAAATGAAAGAGCTGTTACATTCACAGTCTTGTAGGCCAACTGAAAATTTGTTTTGGTTTGTTTGAGTGTTATTTTGGTTTGGGTTTGTTGTTTTTTGTGGGTTTGTTTTGGTTTTGTTTTTTTTTTTTAGCCTCTCAGCTGTCACAGTTCCTCCTTTATTGTTTTTTAGAAGCAATGTAAAAAAGACCACACACAGTAAAATGTAATGTGCCCACAGAATAACAAATTTCCTTTATTCATGGAATTACTGCTGTTCACTGCCCATGAGTTGTCTCACCAACCTCAATTCTTCATTCTGCCATAGAAGAATGCTTTGGTATAACTCTAAACATCTATACAAATGAAACCATAATTGCCATTTTTGCATCCATTTACATGTCTTGTTAAACATTCCTATTTTGCTTATGCCACTCTCTATAGTTTGTTTCTTCACAATCTCTGAAGTGTCTTTACCTTGCTTGCTCACATTTGCTTCTACAGACTGAGATAGAACATTTTTACAATGTATATTTCATATCCCTCAATGACAGCCAGTGTTTTCATGGCTTATGTATTCACTTTCCTGATGAGGTATTCCACAATCATAACAAATTAAATCAGTGACATACAGTGTGCAGATACTTGTTTGCTCTTTAACTAGTTACAGGGAAACAGCTTGTGCTAGAAAAACAAAATATGTAGTTCTGAATTACTGCAATATTGCCAAGCTAAAGGTGTCACAGTTTATTGAATTTTGTTCCTGTTTCTGAATGCTGTAGTAAAGGTTGCCTACAAGCTTCAATTACCATTTCTAATTGACTTTTGTGGAGCAGTTATTTTAAAAAGTTTGATTTGATTTAATATTGCGTAATTCATACCCTGTCCCGAAAATGTATGCCTTGTATTTTCAAGAAAAGTTAAGGAACTCTTATACATTTTTTAATCAACTGGATGATTTAGAGGTTTGGGTTTTGGTTTGGGCTTTATTTTAAATTTAAATCCACAAATCAATATGCTATAATATTTTCCATCATCCTAATCAGTATACTTAGTGGTTAGAGGAAAGGAGTTTCCAGTTTTTGAGTATACTTAGTCTTTCTGAATGGTCACAAGGAAGCTTATGGCAAATTTTCTTTTTCTCATTTTATTTTCCTCCATACTGTTTTCTTTGCAAAGAGAAAGTCTCCTCATATCTCCTCGCTGATTCCTCCCCACCTTTGGCTGACCACACCTTTAACTGGAATTCTTACCAACTTACAGCTGTAAAAATGAGGAATGGTACAATGCCCACTGTTTTCCTGCTATATAAATTTTAATTATAGAGTTTTAAAATTTGGAAACTATATTTTGTGCCAGCAATCCTAGCTTTCAAGTCCATAAAATACAATTTCTTAGATGAGCTGGGTGATATTTCTGCTGCAGTGCTCCTGCAGATTACCAAAGGTGCAACACAGATAAGGTAAGAAATACAGATTCTTGACACACCTGGGTCCTGGCTCTTAAGATTGTTCTGGAGAACGAATCTGCTCTCCAAGAAAACAGAGCCAAAACCTGTTCACAATGGAGCAGGATTAAGGCAAAGTTTTACACTCCACAACATATGGCAATAAAATTACTTTCAAATGGTGCAGAGGAGATTCATTCATCTTAATGTGGAGTAGATTAGGCAGACAAAAGAGATCCAAGACCCCAAGAAAGATAAGGAAAGGGATCAATACAGATCCACATAGAAATTATTTACTATGAAAATAATTAAGGGAGTGAGATATGAGAGAGAAATACAGGAAGACAAAAGTGACACCAGTGCTGCACTAGATCCTCTTCTGTTTGGATTTCTAACCTGTTTGATTTAGAGCAGTGATCCACTTCCTGTTAAGCACCTATAATGCTCCCTTTGTTCCTTTTGCACCATCATGTGTGGCTTTTTAATTTTTTTCCCAGCAGCTGGTCAATCATTTATCAGCTTTCTTACTGATGTTATTTGGCAATTCTTTTTTTAATGAGAATCTGAAAAATGTGAATATTTATGAATATATCTCTGTGAGGAGAGAGGGTAGGGTCATAGATAGCAGTTGATTTATTTCAACAAGGCCAGATTTGGCAACACAAATGCTAGAATCTGAAAATATTATTAGTTTGACATTATTTCTTAG
>WBND01000382.1:474080-495550 GCA_013398595.1 Tychaedon coryphoeus | reverse complement strand
AATTTATTTCCCTTGCATTTATCTTTTAAATATAATAACTGAGCTTTTAGAACAGTAATTTTAGTGTTAAGGGAACAAAATTTGATGTCTTTCTGTTCACTGGTCTGCCTTACCAACCATGTTGTAAGTTTGATTTTTTGCTGTTGTTGACAAAATTAGCAACCAAGAGAATAGAATTAAAAAGCAAATATGCATGAACTGATATAGCATGGTGGAGCTCTCTAGTTCCCATGGGGTTCTGTAATAGTGTTTGTATTTTATTCATAGGTTACTTAATACAAAAATCTTCAAAAGGCACTGGAGCAGAGAATGAAAATCGGGTACCTTCAATTTCCTGGTGAATTCCTTGATATTCTTACCAACACCTTTTCTACCCAAAGATATAGTCTATTGATTTTGCAAAAACACATCATCAAAAGAATCTGAGTGTTTTCTATGAAGTCTGGAATATCAGAGTAAGACACTTCATTCTCAAGCTGGAAATGGGAGTTTGAAACTGCTCACTTAAAGGAGTTTAGCCATAACTCCCATATAAAGTCTGAGTGTTATGGAGAAGTGAATTAAAAACATTATCATGGGAAATATTATTTCTTGAGCCAGAATTTGGTTGCTAATACAATCCCTTGTTCATTTGTGGAAGAAAGGCTTAGCTGCTTTCTCTGAGCAACAAACTCAGAATGAAGGACTCCTAATGGCTTAAAGGTTTAACACAACTCACTTTTCACAGCATTATAACTTAAAATTCCAGTCAGCAATGCCTGCTTCCTGGGTTGGTACCTTCAAATCCATAGTTGGAGCAGAATTTATATGCAAATACATTTAAAAAATAGGAATTTATTATTCAACAGATCTTTCTTCATGCAATTGGTTGCAGCTGTTTGCTCTTGAAATTAAAGTGATATTAAGCTTTTTGGTGTGGGTTGGTTTTTTTCCCACTCTTCCTTGCTGCACCTTTCTCCTGGGACAATGCTGAAACTGAATTCTGTCCCACCTTATCATGTCTTGAGCAGAGCTGATGGTCGTGTTCAAGAGTAACCCAGTGGGAACTGAAGACAAGCTGTTCCTATTTCCTCAGGTCCTTCATAATCACAGCCTGAAATTACTTTACTTCCAGATTCCAGATCAAGGAGTTTGTGGATTTCTATTGAATTTGGGTAGATTTCCTAAATTTGGTTTTAGTTTCATAAATGGTACTCAGCACTCATTTACCTTGCAGTCCTCATCATGTTGAATGCTGGAAAACAGAATGATTTTTTAATGAAGAAAAGATTCAAAGAAAATATTTACTGGAAAGATATCTCTAAGCAAGCTGCAAAACCCTCTTAACAAGCTGAATCTCTACTTCTTCTTCACTTGGGCAAGATTTTAGGTGAGGGTCCCAAATAATTCTCTTTCCTGGAGTTCAGATGAATCTGAAATGCAACGATCAATAATCCGATTTACATCTCAACCAACACCTTTTGTGCCTGCTGTTTCCCACTAGGGCCTTATTTATTTTAGCCTTTTCTCTGCTGAAAGCTGCTGCCAGCAGTGTGTCCTTGGGCTGGGAAGGCTGTCACCAGGGAGTGGGATCCCTGCTGCTCGGCAGGGTTTGTGCTCTGCCTGCTGGGGTGGGTCGGCAGAGGAGCCTCACCACCTGGCGTCGGTTCTGCTCAGCAGATTTTGTCTCTCTGTTTACACTCCTCTCAGCTATAATTGACAGTTCTGTCATCATTCCTTCACCATCTTTGGGTGTATTGTTATAGCTGAATACATGCTATAGATGGGAAGAATCCTTGCTCATCACAGCTGTCGCTTCCCTCTTCTTCAGTTCTTCTTGTTCTTTTTTTCCTACGCTT
Organism: Tychaedon coryphoeus; assembly: GCA_013398595.1. Lineage (NCBI taxonomy): Eukaryota > Metazoa > Chordata > Aves > Passeriformes > Muscicapidae > Tychaedon > Tychaedon coryphoeus. The sequence continues at coordinate 493,712 of WBND01000382.1, read as the reverse complement.
TGAGTAGTGTAAGTCATGGTGCTTATATTGCATATGCATTGACAGATTTCTTGACTGACATGCAAATTAATTCAGAGGAAGAGGAAAAGAACATTTTTGTTCCTGACACTTCTTTATTTTTATCTTTGCGTGCCATCTTTGACAGGCTTTAAAATCTTATTCGTATTTTAAAAGTAACTTTAAATAAAGAGCAATTTGTTATATCAGAACTGTGCTACTAGTGTATCTTACTTTCCAATTTGTTCAAGTCCACACTAAGAAAACCTTCCCAGTGATTTGAATCTGACACTAAACAAGATCCCTGGAGTTCTAGTAAATTTATTGTCTTTTTTTAGCTTATTTTATTTTTTAATCTGCTTAAGGGAGTTTTATAATGATCCTCGGCAAGAAATTTTCCTCTCGTTTCCTTTACCATGCTCCTTCAGGACTGCACATGCTGAACCCTGGGAAATATTCATAATGGCTAAAATTAAAGAGGATGGGCCCAGAAAGGGCCATAACTGAGAACAGAAAACACATTCTCATTAATCAAGAATAACAGCAAGACGACCTATTGTCTCAGTATCAGTAAAGGATCAGCTACTGCAATATGAGACTCTTGAATTTTAAACCTGATTTATTTGCTCTCAAATGACTGCGTCTTACTTTCATTTTCCAGTTCAACTGGTCTCCGAGTAATTTTACTTTCTTTCAAGAAAACAAAGGGTTTATTTGGTTTTGCCTTTCTATATTTGCTTATATTGGGATTAAAATCACCTGTGACCCGCCACGTCCCCAGAACATCAGCCTTGGAATAAATCTGTGAATTCTGTGGAAACAGAAAATCAATTTTATAGAGAGGAAATTGCCTTCATATTTATAGTAGATGAATTATAATCTTCTGTGGGATTTTTTGCTAAAATATCCCAATTCTCCAGTAGACTAGTGACCTCAATTTTTTCTCTTGTGGTAGGAAATTGTTGGATGTCTTTTCTCATTTCCTATTGGGGAATGGTCAGCTTTCAGACCAGTGCTACCCACTGGCTACCCAGTGTTATTCACCCCCAGGGTTCAAATGCAGTTCAGCAATTTCTCTGTTATTTGTTAGTGGTTTTCAGGGAGGAGAACAGCATCTATTGATTGGAGAGTAGGGCATGTGAGGAAAAAGTGAACAGTGACAGTAAAAGAAAATATAAGTGTAGGAACATGGGTACTGAAGAAACAGAAACATCATTCAGATAGGAGCTAAGGGAAAGGAAAAATATAACATTAACCCTAGTTTTTTATTGTCATTGCTCATGTATTTTCCCCCATTCTCCCAAAAATATGTTTCCATCTAACATAAAACACTCTTTAATGCAGGAATATGACACAGGCATTTTGGCAGGAAGGCTTTTTTTTTCCAGTAAAATTTTTAGAATAACACATGATTTGATGCAAAAGACTAATAACTGATTTTTTTTCTTCATATAGAGGTTTTTCAGTCCTTTGTGATCTCTTGGCTGGTGCCTTGAATTTAGCTGAAAGGCACGTTAGTCAGTGGATATGATGCTCTTAGTGGAGAGGAAAACTCATACAAACAACATGAAGAGTTTTCATTGCAGTCTGAGCACTTTAAAATTCCTTGCACTTCACAAGCTTCCTTGTGCTTGATTTGTGCTTCTGAACAGACAGAGGAGGAGGAACAGCTTTGGAAAATTCAGCCCTTTGAAAGCCAATGACAAACCTTTTTTTTTTTTTAATCAGTTTTTAACCTTGCACTCATGGAGAGTTTTAAATGTCCAGGTGTCACAAGATGTAAGAAATAATGGGGAAGAACAGTGATTATGGATGGCAATTAGTCACTGATCAGCTCTTTTTAGTGGCTTGTTTAGAATGATGCTTTTTTTTCTACCCACAAAGTAGGAGTAAGAATTTAAATCTTTTTCTTGTCTACTGGTTAATAGGCATCTTAGAATAAATTTACAGTGACAGGTTCTTGTATCAATAATGAGTGTAAGTAATGAAAAACCAATAAACTTTGTCAGCCTGTAGACTTTTATGTTTGCCTTCTACCATTTACCTTGTTTGCATTTCAGAGAAGCTATAGACTCTTTCCTACTATGTTTCCTCTGATGCTGGTATTGTAATTTTAAGCAAAGTTCCAGATACTGCTGCAGTTATGAAAAGCAGATGTTGAATTACTGGGGTCAAAGCTAAGTATGGAGCAATTTTGTTAAAAAAATGCTAAAACAAGGTTTTTGCTTTGAAGGTAAAAAGCCCAAGTCCAAATGCTAACCTGAAAATGAACCTGTGAATCCTTTGTAGATTAACTATCCTGCTTTAGAGTACTTCTTTTCGTTTGACATAAGAGATAAGTTTCTTTTTCAGTAAACCTATAGAAATGAAGTTTTTTACTAACCTTACTCCATCTCAGAACACTTATTTTTGAATTATTCATTTTAAAGTTGCTTGCTATGGAGAGGACATAGTTCCCACCATGTTCATTTGTCTGACTTCTTCCCTGCCCTCCTTGAATGTGCCTGTAATTCATCACTGCTTTCCTTATTTCTGAGGTCCATAGAAATGAACATCTCATAAACAAATACATAGTCGTGCCTTTCTCTTTCTTGTCATCTTTGCAGCATTCCCTCTTAAGGTTTTTCTTACAACCTTTAGGGCATTTTGGAAAGCCTGGAGAGGGGAGGAGGTGGCTGTTCCCAGGAGATCATGTTTTTTCCTTTTAGCAGGACACCTGACAATCTCCTTTCCTTTGCACCAACTCATGTCCTGCCCCTGACTTGGAGAAGCTTTGAAAAATGAGAATATTGTCCTTGAGGCAGAGAAAACAATTTAAGCTGTGTGATGCTATGAATGTGTGCCTTGTTCCCTTTTCACAGTGTGGGACCTGAGTCTCATCTTTAGAAAATTCTGAAAGAGGTGATTACACTCTAGATATATTTTCATAACAAAGTTTTTGAGACAAATGCTTATTGTTTTCTGCCTCAAACACGTAACTTTGAATATTTTGACTGAATCCCTGGAAAATAACTAAAAACTGATGGTTCACATTATAAGTAACATTTGGCTGGGTTCAGTAGTGACATTTTTCTCAAAAGTGAAGAGGCAGTCATGAGAAAAGATGTTTGGAAGGGTATTGTTGGTAAAGCAGCATATTGGGTGTGGTAATTTATTTTTCATTTAATCTGTGTGTCTCCCCTTTCATCCAATACTTAGGGAACACTCTCATTAACAGCCACCTGTGTAAAAGTCTTCTTTGACCCTTTCAGTTCATGTTTCTGTTATGCTGAGTACTCCTTAGCAGATATGTCCCTTGGACAAGCAGAGTTCCAGGGCATCCTTTTAAATTTGGAATGATCTACTTTGAATATTAGTTTATTTTGCAGAATGAGGGGGAATAATTTCTTTTCAAGAAAAGTTATCCCTATCACTGAATTGTGAAATAAGATTACTGGTAAATCATAATTTTTCAGTGCAGCTGATGGAAGAAATAAATCCATCTAGGCACATCTAAGCAAAGTATTTACAGCTCGCTTAAACAGCCTTTCTAACTCATATTTCCTGTATAAATCAGTCTTGTTTGTGACCTTGGAAATACATCAGAATTACAAAAATAACTAAATTGCTTTCTGCCAACTCAAGCTGAGGTTCTTTTAACTTAGCATTGCCTTCAATTTCACAGAAAATGTCCTCTCTGATTAAATACAATTTTAACATTACAAAATGCTTTAGGAAAAAAAAAAAAATGGCTAAGTCTATAGTTAAAGTGATATTTTCATACTACCAATCTGAATTTTTACTACCATCTATGAGTTTGACCACAATATACTGTAAATATCTGTTGACATGCAATCTCAGAAAGAAGCCTGGCTTCAAGTTTGTAGCTATAAACTCCTTTTAAATTCTTTTTAAAACCATTGCATTTGAAATGCCCTTCTTTTAAGTTAAGATATATCCCCATAGGAATTTCCTAACGCTTCACTGGAGGTTTTTTGTCCCTGGGCCAAAAGGCCAAGACAGCTAGCCCTCTTTATGTTCCCTATCTCTTTTGAGGCTAACCTAGACTGCCTGCTGTTTCTTTTGAAAGTTCACCCTGCTTCCACTGACACAAGTCCTGACCCAAATGCTTATTGCAGCTTGTCTTCTGCCTTGTAGTTTCTCAGGCACAGACAGCACAACTGTCATAATCCTTTAGACTTTACTGATGTCAATATATTGATGTTAGGAAAAGATCAAGCTGGGAGATTTTGGTCACTTTTCCTTTTATCTGAGCAATGTCCAGCCATGGTAAAATATAAGTTGATGGCAAGGGAAGTTTTTGGTGTTTAAGGATGGAACACTGATAAAAATCTAAACCAAATAAAACCAAAGCAGCTAATGAGGAAATACAAGGCTTAAACACCCTTGGTTGGTTTGGAAAATTTGTGTGGAAGAAGATTTAAAAGGAGAATTGGTGTTACTACATTGTCGTTACAGTCTTCCTTCTTTTGAAGGAAGAAATTAAAGGAATTTTCTCTGAACTAGAAATTGCAATTTCACCTGGCTCTGCAGGAAGCAAAATTCCAGTTTCATCACACAGTAGCAATGTGTTCATGCATAGAGTCTTGTGAGTATCCATAGTTTTATCAAAAGCTTTCCCTCTAGAAAGGGAAGTTACCAAGCCCTTACATTCTGTACACTCTTTTGTCCATTTGCTTTCCATGCACAAAATCCTACTCAAGGTTTCATTGCTGGCCACAGCCTTTAAAAGAAAATACATCTGATTTAATCTGTGGAGATGCTCATTACTAAAATCTCAGAAAAGTCCATCTACACTGAACAAATTCTTGTTTCTGCTGTTATGACATGATTAGGACCTAAAATATTAAAATTTACACGAGAAAAGACAACCAGGAAGAGACATAGCAAAGAAGAGGCAAAAAGACCCAAAAAACCAAAAGAAACAACAACAACAAAAAAGGCAGAGGCTGAAAACTGAAAGCTACAAGGAGGATTTCCAACTTCAATACTTGACTTTATAAACATTGTGTTTGCTTATTGCTTTGGGGAAAAGGATTGTGGGAGATTTTAATTGCAATTATTATTATATTTGTAATACAACAGCAATTCTACACAAAATCCATGACACAGCATGCTTCCTTCTAATCTGAAAGCTTCCCCAAAGAAGAGAAAACCCACTTTTAGAGTTTTCCTTGATGACTGAAAGGTCCCAGCCTAATGCTGGAGGTTCTCACTTTTGTAGAGTAAGGCAGAGCGTGGGACACTGCTTTTGTGTGGGGAGGGGATACCAGATGTTTGCTGCCCAAGGATTTGAGGAGGTAGGTATTTTTGTTGTTTTGTGGGTATATTGTTTTCAGCCCTCTGAAGTGCCACAAGACCTCTCTGCAGTCCCTGATCTTGCCTTCTCTTTTCATCAAGGTGAACTAAACAGAGTCTCTGAGCAAGGGGATCCGTGTCTTATTTCTGCCTGAAGGTATTAAAGCCACAATCTGATTCTGCAGCTACCTTTATAATTAAAGGTCAGTGCATCTTTATAGCCCTCAAAAATGTACCCTTGATTTACAGGAAAACATAAAAGTCAGAGGAGAATTGGGTCATGTAATTAAAAGATAATTATTGTCATTCTCTTTGAAATAATACTTCCACATTGGAATTGAAGTTACATTATTCACTGTGATTTGTACTTTTAAAAAGTTGGAGATGGACAGTATTTTTTTCAGGCCTCAACCTTTAGCTAGAATGAATTATGGTAATTGTTGTAAACAGAGTACTAATGTTAGTAAAGAAAAGATGGCAGCAAATTAGAAGTAGAGGTCTGCCAAGAAAACATTCAAGGAAGAAAAATTTATGAAGGAAAAGGGAAAACATTAGACTTGTGAATATCATTATTATTAGAAGGCTTTCTGTTTAAAGTAATATATCTATACTTTTTAAAACCAAAACAGAACTTAATATTGGCTTTGACAGAGCAAGAATGTGGATGCAGATGAAGATAGTGGAGCTTGAAGGGATAGTTTGGACAAAAGGATATTCTGATTATTTGTACAGTGAACATAGACATTTTTCTTTCTCTAAGTATTTAATTTTTTTAACTAGGAAAAGAATAGCAGCTATGGAACTAGGTACTGCTAGTTGCCTTCCAACAGGTAAAAAAGATTCCTACAAAAATCACAAGTTTCCTGAATAGGTCTCAGAGCATCTAAAGTAATGAATCTCAGCCAAATTAAACCAGAAGCCTTTTATTTTCTTGTCTATTCAGTCTATTTTCTTGTCTAAGGAAATGGCGAATCTTTGAGCAGGGAGATAAGAAAAGGTGGTGGCAAGTGAACAACTTATTGTTTCCTGAATTTGCTACAGCTGCTTTCTCCCTCTGTCCTGGGGCACTGCTCTTCCAAGCCAATTTAAATGACTTCAACAGACTCATCACAAAGTAAAAGTGATTTTTTCTTCCTTTCTTTCCTCTGTGACTAGCTTGCTGGGCAGAAAGGAAGCTGACAGGAGAAAATATGAAGAGGATAGAGGCTACTGCTGCATCCTTGTCTTAACTAATATTTGAGGTGCTGGTGTTAGCAGAAAAAAATTTACAATCTGCTTTTACTTTCCATTTGCAAATGGAACACACTAGAGAGATAGTAAAAGTCAGGGCTTCCAGCCATTTGAGCAACCCTGGATATGAACTAGCTACTCACAGGAAAATCCTCTTTTTTGCATTTACAGGTATTTCTTATTTTACACCTCTGCATATATGTATATTGAGTATTTTTTTTCTTATAGACATTTAGTGGAGATTTCTGACTGATACCTTAATTAAAAATTTAATATTTTTGCTAATGGTTTTACAGGTGATATCTAAGCCTTCTGTTCCTTTCATCCAAATACAATATGACCTGCAACTTTATAACTTAAACATTTATAGCAATATCAAATTTCTGCTCTAGCTTCTGAAAGTGTTTTTGTCACAAATATCTTTCTTCTTTGAAAATTATTTTCAGTATCTTTATTGTTAAATGGGGCAAATGCATGTGGGGATTCAACAATGCTCATAATATTATTTGTTCCTTTTTCATTAAAATCAAAGTAGCATATCCAGGTGAATTTTTTCACCAACCTGCACATTCTGGTCACATTCATTATTTTTCACATGGCTAGGCAAATCTCATAAGATAGAAGCAGATGGTGACAGCTTCCTTATACCATCAAATCAAATTGAGATAACAAAAATAAACACTGGTCCCAAGCTTAGAAACTAGGTGAACAGTCTGCCTTCTGAAAAGCTGTGCCAATTTTTTAGAAACCATGGAAAAAATAATGTTGATTAAGAAATAACCATGAGCCTCCAAAAAGAATTCTTAGGGGAGTATTAAAGATATGAGACTGCCTAACATTTAGTGTTCTGTATCAAGATGGGGTTTGTTTGAAAAGTGTGAATATTCTCTCTCCAGCCTTTGTGTTGAGAATGTGCTCTGATCAATAATTCAGTGTCACCTGAGGTTCACTACTTGAAATTTAGGAACAACAGGTAATATTTGCACTGTTTCCTCAACTCCCTCTTTGGAACAATAAAAAATTGTAAAGTATGCAGTAAAAATATAGCTACTGTAGGATAAAAATCTATGTAGTAAATATCATCCAGTTTCACTCTTTTAATAGCAACATTAAAATCTGATTCTGTAATTTTCTCCTCTTATTAATTTATTTTGTGTATCAATTTTTTTTTGTCACTCAGAAAGACTTGAACCATAGTACATGGGAAAGAACCATAGGAGAAAAAACAAATACTTTGGGAATATCATATGTGCATTACATCTCACCAGCCTAAGTAATACTCCTGATTTTGAGCATAAAGTATAAGAAACAAACATTTTCACTGATTTAGGACTTGGATAATGTTTGCAGGTAGGAAATGCTTGTCTGGTCAAAAGAGTAAGGGCACTAGATTCTTTCAATGAAATTATTGCCAAACTTCTAAGCACAGGTCAAATCTCTCCATGTTCTCAAATAAAAAACAAACAAACAAACAAACAAAAAACCTAACACCCCTCAGCTTTAAAAGAAAAAGCAAACTTTTTTCCATATGTAACTTTTCCATCTCAGATGATTACCTTTCTTAGATGTGTTTGCAACAGGAACTTGGGTATATTACTGATGGAAAAATAAGGCAATTGATTGAAAAGTGATGCTGTTTCTATATTAAAAAAACTGTTGCCTTTGAAAGAAGAATATCAATCATAGCTAAACATATAAGTAAAAGTCCTGATAGCATTAAAGCTTTTATGTGACAGTTAAAGTGTGTGAAGCATTGGAAAGGGAGAGGTTTTATGAGAAGTAAGCTGGGACAATAAAATAGCATTTGCCTGATACTGGTATCATATATTTTATAAATAGGGAGAATAACACAGACAGAAGGGTTTAGCAGTCCCTCTCCCTTGGAATATTCTCTTCCAGAGGGTGACTTATCCTGTACAAACCATGTTACATAACCCATTATGCATCTTGATATTCATCACAAATTAATGTTACGACAAATCAATTTGTTGAAAAGATACCATTAAAAATAACACAGCAAAAATGAAAAGTGTTGTGATTAAAAGAGTTCTAGTGTGGTCAAAGGCAGGTTTTATTTTAGATTTTTTTTATGCTCTTTACCTAATTGAAATAAATTGTATTAAAAGTTGCCATCTAAACTTTAGATGGCAAATTATTTGATCACTAAAAGGGTGTGTCCTAGATGTGCTAAAACAGGAGGGAAAGAAAATCCTCTTGTGCCAATAAATAATACTTAGAAGTATTATATAAGAATAAGATATATTATTTGTATAATAATAATAGTATAATACTTATAACTTGGTACTGTCATGCCCATGCATGTGGAAATGTCAGTCTTACAGTGATTCTTCTTGTCCTTCAATTAAATCCTCCTGTAATTTTGAGGATGTGAGAGAATCACAAAAGATTACTGTTAACTTCAAGCCTAAATCCATAATCTCATTGGAGTAGTGGGGGAATTAACTTCCTAATCTAATTTCTGTGCTGCCTGAGGAATTTGGGAAGGCAGTATCACATCAGTTTAGGTATGTCTTTCAGATTTCTTTTTTTCCTTTGTAATCCCAAATGATATAAACACTTTTGTTTTAATAATAACAAACTTTTTTTTGAAACTTCAATCAGCAGATATATATCAGCCAGCTTAAAAAAAAAATGCTATAATCTATGTGCCATGGGCTATGACGTGTTAATTTTCCTGCTTACTGCTGCTATACCTTTTCTTATATATATTCTTCTATTGATTTTAAGTCATCAGGCAACATATAGCATGGATTTCCATCAACTTACTTATGTCAAGGATCCCTTTGACATTTGACTGCATTTTTCATTTTATCTTTTCTCATAATTTTTTATCTTTTCCCTACATTGTCCTTTTTCTTCAAATCTTCTTTTTATCTGAAGGGATACGCTGAAGAGGATCAGTAATAATTTGGGATTTTTGCTTCCACCTCTGTCTCGGATCTATTTCTCCTTACTTCAAATTTCATAGGAATTTTTTTCCAAGACTTACACAGATAGAACTGCAACAGCATTAACCCTGTCAGATGCTTTTCCCAACTCCAAATTCCCTTCCCATCCTCAGACACAGAGGACTTTTACTTCAGGGGAAAAAGCTAAGCCATTAACTAATCTTCAGATCTTAAAATTGTAGAATTCTTATTTTCAAACTATCTGAAGACTAGCCAGAAACAATAAAATGGGGGGCAAAGATGATTACTGTATACTTCAATTGATACATATTTAACAAAGGAGGTTGAACTTTGCTTTTAACATGAATTTCCTCCAAGAATTCCTTACACCATGCTCTGACATTTAAATAAATTTAAATTTATTTACCGCAAGATATGTTGCAATGAGACAGCATATGTCCACTAATTTAACAGCATTTCTGACAAGTTCATAGTATCTCCCTCATTAGAACCATTTCTTCCTTACAGAAATATTCTCCTAGGACTCCTTTTAGCAGGAGTGTTTTGGTGCAAAGGCTCCTCCTGCAAATGTTCACAAAGTACTAACATGACATTTCAATAGTATTAAAACCTGTTCAAGTTTACTTGCCAACTTGTGCCCTATTTGCAAGTAAAATATGCCTTCCTTTCCAATCATCTGCTGCTTTAAATGATCATTTCCCATTCATTTAATAATATATGCCAAGTGCCTTCCAAACATGTTTTATCCTTACACTGTCTCATCATCATCTTGTGAGGTAGCAGTTCCCCTCTCAAAAGAAATGAACAACATAAGGAACTCCAAACATCTAGGTGGCAGTTCAAGTCATAAAAATAAAAATGTCTGTAGCAAGACCTATCTAAAAACCTCCAATACATTTTTAAAATTCAACAAAAAGTGGAAAGCAGCTGGAGAAGAATTTGATCAATCAACAAGTGTTTTAAATTATATCTATTATTTGTGAATTGAAGAATCTGTGATATATTACCATAAAGATGATACTGGAGAAGTAGTATCAGTTTCTAAAATGCTAAATGAAAAATAATGATCCTGATTCCATAGAAATAAGTGTGTGTTACACCAATCAAGAAGGAATTGCTAGTTTTGATTGGAGTGCCAAAAAGCTACATCCATCAAAGGGGAAGGAAGAGTTATTTGTGTTTGCAAACATTTTGTGAGTCAAGTTGAATTTTGTGAGAAAAATATTGCCACTGTTATTTGAAAGAGATTTAGATAATCTAGCAACAGGATAACAAGTTAGCACCATCTTCCCCAAAGAGCTTATGAGACCAGCTTGTGGAAAATGTTCAAGATGAATCTGGAAGAGATTTTTAAAATATCTTTAGAACAGTACAGCTATGTAGCAGAAAAAAGGTATGACATAAATCAAACAAAATAAAATAAAATTTAAAAACCCAAGGATGAAATAAGACAAAAAAAAACTAATAAAAATTAGGTCAATCATCTTAATATTTTAATCCCCTCTCCCATGTCCAACTCTTATAATATCATATTACTTAATTCTGGGCCTAGGCATATATTTTATATTTGGATAACTGTCACAATCACAGATTTTTTTTTCCCCCTACATGCTTCAACTGTGTCTAATGTCCATGATACAGAAAAACTAATTCTTCTTTTGCACTTGATAACTTAAGGTACAGTTTGAGGGATTTTTAAATTTTTTTTTTCTTTGTGAATACTGGTACATCATTCCTGAGGAGTTTTCAGTTTTCTGTTTTAGAAAATGCATAGTAGAGTACAATTACTTCATAACACTCAGAATATTCACCGTGGTAATAGAGCTGATAATCTTGGGAGAGCTAATGAACAAAGTTCAATGCTATTTCCAGAATGGATGAGTCTATGCAAATTTTAAATACTACTTACAGCGTGTGTGCTCTCTCAGAATTTTATTAATAAAGACAGACGATATCTGAGCAACAAGAGAAATACTAGTACTCAGAAAATGTAGCACATATCTTAGGCAGCTCAAGACAAAATAAACAGTTAGCCCTTAAATTGTGCTTTAGAGTTTCAAATCAACTTGTTGATGCCCACAGCACCAGGGTAGGGTGGGTTTGTCCTCAGTCTTGACTACCAGCCTACCTTTCTGTGGTGGTACCAAGAGAGCTGTTACTGATTAAACTATATATTTCCCATTTTTAGGAGATGAAAAAATGATGTTTAAGAGGAGCCCAAAGTAGTTTGTGCCAATAAACGAGTCAGCATGTTTACAGTTTTATTTTAGACATGTTTGTCTGTGGTTCACACGGAGTTACTCATCACTGGGTATCAGCAAGTTGATTATGCAAAGTAACAATCTGTTTTCAAGCTTCCAAAGAGACCCAGTATATCATCTGCATCTAAACTCCTTCATGTTATGCACTGAAAGTCAAAAAAAACTCAAGGATATTTGCTTCACAAAACGCCATTATCTCAGGAGATGTCAACATTTCCTACATTACCCAAGAACACAATACAATCTTATGATTGATTTTGTGTGTGTGTGTGTGTCAAACAGAAGAAAACCTGATAACAGAGATAATGTAATACACTTGTAAGCTTAAAAGCAAAATACAAAGCACCAGCACCTCCTCTTCTCCCTGCTCACCTTGCCCTGCCAAAAAACCCTAACCCATGCTGTAATTTTCTTATCTTGTCTGTTTTTCCTTGTCACTGTTCTGTTTTGCATCCCCATCAGTTCAATACCTTCTCGACCAGTGTGCCACCCTGTTTCTTTTTGGTTTCTTTTTCTGTTAACGTACTAAACAGTGTGCCATTAAATCTGAACTGGTTAGCTTCTAAGCAGTTCTCACTTTGCCCTTTGTCTGAGAGCAGAGAACAAAAGAATGGACACAGCCTACCTAAACGCCTCTTGCCCCTTATTTTGCAGCCTTGTTTGCAGGGAGCAACCAAAATAAATATGTTTAGATGTGAACAACTGGTCAGACAGCACCAGAAAGATCTGTAGGAATTTCAAATGAAACAGAGGAGTTCATGGAAGCAGAAGCCTTGAAAACTGTTGAGCACTGCAGAAAGAGAAGGAAAAAGAAAAAAGCAGAATAGAAAGTTTTTTCTTTCTAGAACTCAAATGATACAAGCTGCTCTGGGATCATGGAGAGCATACCTGGAGCTCTAAGCTGCAAACTGCCCCTTGTTCAGGGAATTTGTCTTTTATGAAGGAGATTTAATTGCAGCCATCTTCAAACAAATTGGAAAATAACCAGGAGGTAAGTGAAAGATTCATTTAATAATCTTAACAAGATACAGCCTAGAGCATCTTAAGGCCTTTGACTAGTGCTAATGATTAAACCTAAGAAAATATCTGGTTCTGACTCAGAATTATTAATTTAGGAGGGAGGATAAGAATTCATAATAATTTTAATGGAGGGGGAAAAATTAAAAAGCAAAAATCTAAACAAAGCAATTATTGTTAAAAAACTTACAAACCCAAATATTTGCTAGTTCTTCAAGACATTACTTACTTTTTCTTCTGTTTTTTCAAGGTGGCTTTTCTATTGTCCTATGCCTGGTTGATTTATTGATACATTCCAATAATTTCCCCATAGGAGTATTTCCTTCAGGTCTTGGAAAACACATGTGCAGTCCCAGATCTCTGAAATGTCAAGGGGAAAAACCTAGATAATATCTAAATCAAATACACTCCATAGTATTCAGTATAACCTAAAATCACAAGATATGGTCACAGTGATATAATCACTGTGATATAATCAGCATCCAGCCTAAAATTCTTTGTCTAAACAACCAGAGAAGAAAAGCAGTCTGGTTACACAAATGAATCAAATCATGGTTTGCTTGTGGTGGATCTGCTTTCTGTTTCTCAGGTCAGAGTCCTTGGATCATCTTGTGTGGCACTTTGTGGTTGTTTGTTATTGTTATGTTACTGCAGAAATATAGTGAAATAGTAAACATATTTGTCACTATCTTTTCAGTTGTGAGAATTGAAAACTGATCTTTGTTTGTTTGTTTGTTTGTTTTGTTTTATTTTTTAAAGAGGTCCAGTGATCTTGAGCTGGAAGTACTGAAGTCAGAAATGCTACTGTATCTTTGTAATCTGAAGTGGGAAGCCTTGAACAGAACTAAAAATTCTGACCATGATACACTGAAAATTTTCACCCAATTTTCAATAAACTACTGCTTTGAGACCTTTCAGTGTTGCACTTCATCCCAGCTCTTCAGACTCTGTGAATATCTGTATTTTACATTATTTTCCTCAAACACATTAGTTTGTATTTTTCCCATTTGAAGCTTATTTTGTAATTTTCTGCCTGATTCCTTAATCTCACTTGCTCCCATTTGTATTACGCCTTTGTGCTCTCTGGTGTTCACCTCAAGTTCTAATTTATTCTCACCTGCATATTTCATTAATATATTTTTACTCCCACATGCGCATTATTAATAAAGACGTTAAACTGAATACTCTTTACAGAATGCTATTAAATATTCTCCCCTACACTCCAAATCTAATACTTTGAGCCCTTTTTTTACAGCCAGCTCTCAGCCCTTGTGACAATGCTCTCTGCAAGTCATTGGGAAATAATTTTCAGTACAATTCTGCAAGTTATCATATCAAGCCCTTCATTAGATCCCAGACATGTATATTGCATTCCTTTTATCCACTAAATAGGTGATTGTGTCAAAAAGGGGGGGAAAAAAAAGGAAGGGGTTTTTTTTAGGAAATGGGTGCTGCACTTCATTACTTGATGACTAGGTTTGGGACTGGAGAAAGAATGATCTGAATTACTTTTTTATAACCTTTGTACCATGATCTATAGAGCACTGTTATCAGCTCTATCCAGGGTCTTTTAAATTCCCCTGGCACCAGGACCTGTTTTTGTTGCTTGTAGTGTTCTACATCATCAACTCCTTGTTCTCAGGATGGATACCAGGGCAAAAGGCTCCTTCAGACCAACCCTTCTGCTGATCTGTGGTGAAGCTTCCAACCAGTTCTGCTGCCAATGCTCCACCAAAGAGAAAAAAGTCACTTCTGTGTTGTCTGCAACTTTTCAATCACATTCTTCCATTGGAGAAATGCCCCCAACTCAAACTCCTGACCCCAGTGTCTGGGAAGGCAGCACACCCCAGTGCTGTCATGCTGTTTTGGTTTTGCTCTTTTCTTAGCCTGCTTTTAACACACTTTATATTCTGTTTTAAATTGTTTCCCTCCCTAGCAATTTTCTCCCAGCTACTCATGTTCTCCTCTAATTACCAGGCACAATTAGAATAATTCTACTGCTTTCTACAGATTCTGGAGTGGAGTTGGATTGGGATCAAATTCAGCTGTGGTTTTCTGTCTAGCAAAGCATATGTGTACTTCAGGAAGGTAAGTTGGATGCCTAGTGTGTATGCCCAAGTCTTCAAAGCAATACTCAGCACCAAAACAACACTGAAATCATTCATTAGGAACTTATGCAGTGACTGGAAGGGAAAAATCACTTTTTCCCTTACTTTACTTTAGATTTGTGCAAAGATTGCACCAAAAGGAGTCCAACCACAAGATCAAATTTGGACTTGTCCCATAGATGCAAGGGCTAGGAGAAAAAAAGAATTTGCTTTAGAATGACTGTTGGAATAGCTGCCTTTAAGACTTACTAAACAATTCAGTTCCATACAGTGTATTTTGACATCCAAGCTGTGTGCCCTGGTGTTTCAAACCATACACTAGATAAATTATTAAACCTATGTGGGCTGCTTATTTCCATTTCAAATAAAACACAAATCAAATATGACATTTAAAACTTTTCCATAATGTCTATAAAGAGTGCTAAGAACACAGGCTTGTAAAAGAGGCTTATTCAGTGCTTATAAGAGTGACCTATCAATAATGGAAGTCTCTAAAAATACAGATCTTCTGTAGGATAAATATTTGTGGCTTAAAATGTTGAAACACTGCCTGTAAAGGTAATGTAGGTCTTAGTTTCCCCTGGACTTCTTTCTCCAAATCTCTCTGGCCAGTGAAGGCACTCATGACACAGCCCCTCTTCCAGCTGCCCTTAAGATGCTTAGCTTGATTATTTTCGTGCTAAACTGTGTGAATTCTGGTTTGCTGAGTATTTTAGTTATGTGAAGACAAGGTGGGTTCTTTGCTTCTTTCTGTAAAATAAAAAAAGGACAATATCTAGGAGGAATTCTGTCAGTGTTTTCAGTCCTTTATAGCTAATGAAAGTTAATTTACAATAAATGAGTCCTTGAGTTTCTCTAGTTTGAGATTCACCCTGTCTATAAAAAGATTGTACATAAAATATGTGTGTGATCTTCTAAACACTGATGTTGGGCATATTTTCTGTGTTTGTTATGATAATACATTTAGAAACTACAAAGTATTTCCAGAGCTCAGCAAGCACAGTAAGAGGTAAGATTCACTAGCTCATCAGAGCAGGAAAAATAATGACTAAAGAGTAAATTCATGCTCTGCTGACTTAGATATTCTGAATGCTCTCTGGGTAAAATTATTCTGGCACTACAGTCAGGACAGTCCGACATTTTGTTTAGATATATAAAGACAAGTGCTCAAAATATATATGGTTGTTAAAGTGCCATAAATTTTATTTTATAATCCACATATATGGAGTATTTTAACTTCACTGATATTTTAAAACTTATTATGACTTTAAGTATATGCATAGAACAAGCTCTATTTGTAGAATTTAGAAAACTAAGCTATGTCTTTAATTGTTATAAATGTTGAGATTTATGATAGATTGGGGGTTTTAAGAGATTTATGACAGCTTTTTCCAAGTGATCACATTTAGAAAGCCACGACAAGGATACATAGAAGATAGGACAAAATGTTTACCTGAGAGTTTTCTTCTTGGGTGTTCAGTTTGGTTACCCTGGCTGGAATTTCTGAAGTAAGTACAAGTTTTCCATGCTTGAACACAAATGCTTTAACCATGTCCCTGGTTATATATATAAATCACTCTAGACCATGCACCAGATGTGCCATTGCTTCCCCAGGTGAAAATCTTGCTGACAGCTATCAACAGAGACACAACCTGAAATTTCCAAGACTCACTCAAATAATAGTTGTAATTGCTAAAGTTTTAGTTAAGTGTTTCAGGCAGGAACATATAATACATGGTGAATCTAAAATTAAAGCTTATTCTTGTGCTGCTGGAGGAAAGTGTAAAAAAATAATCAGGGGCTGAAAAACATTGAGAGAGACATCATGTTTTGAATCTTTGTAGCATGTCTGGTCAAAAATATTCTGTTGAAAGCAATTTCCAACAGAAAATAATTTTTTACTAAATTGTTGTTTTCTTGTCCTTCAATCAAAGTATTAGCATTAAAGAAATCCAAACCAAAAAAACCTTGAACAAAATCTCCAGGAGACAGTTTCTCTCCTCTAACTCCCTCCATTTTCCTTAGTAACATGCAGAGATTATAAACTCTTATCTGATGAACTTTTGGCATATGTCAACATTTTTTTCCTGTCATTTTCTTACAGCTACTGTTTTGCTAAGTTCTAAATTTTACGTCCAGACCTAGTTTTTTTTTATCAACTCTGGCTGAATACAGCTAAAAAAAAATAAAAATTGTCTCCAGTCTCTAACACATATTTGCAAACCTTGTGGTATGGGAAAAGGAAGGGAAAAAATTTGCTCATCATGTCCATGATGAATAAATAAGAAAGTAATTAGATTAGACTCCAGCACAAAGGAACATGGATCAGATGCTATGAAGATTTTGATGATAAAGATATAGAAAAGAATAGAATAAATTGCTGGGGAAAAACTGTAGCTGCCATCATGGGACACCTTTATTAATAGGTTCGATAAACATCAGCCAGGAGTGACAGAGATAAAATTGACCTTGTGTGAGGCAAGGTGCCAAATGAAGCTCCTCAAGGAACTTTACAGACTCACTTTTCCATGATTCTATCCTGTAGGTGTGGATGAGTCATGAGGAGTTTCACAGCTGTCAGTGGGACATCTCAGAAATGCTAACCTCTTGTGAAAGACTCTCCGTGGTCCAAATATTTACAGTCTGACAGAAGCAAAAAGAAGAAAAAGCATATATTTTGGTAGCACTCTGTTTTCTGCTTTTTGGATTGTTTACCACCTGTTCTCTAGCATAAGGTCCTCAACAATGTATTTTATATTATGAAGAGATAAATGCTTCTTACAGGGTATGGGAAA
Organism: Tychaedon coryphoeus; assembly: GCA_013398595.1. Classification (NCBI taxonomy): domain Eukaryota; kingdom Metazoa; phylum Chordata; class Aves; order Passeriformes; family Muscicapidae; genus Tychaedon; species Tychaedon coryphoeus. Next base: position 476,076 of record WBND01000382.1, on the reverse strand, counting down.
AGGTCACACTACCAATTCCTTGAAAAATTCCTTTTGTGGTCTAAAGCTGCACTTTTACATAAAAGGAATATCCAGCAGAAGGCAAGGGTAGACAAATACATTAATAATCATTACATAGTCTGTCTTGAAATTTTTTAAACAAAACTTAGAGAGCTGTGAGGTTTCTCAGGTTTTCTGTGTTCCAGTTTGCTGTTAATTCTCTAGTCACTAGAGAGCTGAGAAACAAAAACCTTAGGGAACACAAGAGTTATCCAGCATCCCTGAAGCATGGGAGGCAGTTCTTCCTCAGGAAAAGCTTGAAAACTGTTCCCTCACCTCCCCTAGAGAGCCCCCACTGCAGCTGGAATTGAAACTGCAACTTGGCATTGTCTGAGCCACATTCTTCATCGATCTGATGTGGTGAGAGTGGGCTGCTGGAACATGCCTTGCTTGTGATTAGGTTTGTTAAGCCTGTTCTCATAATTTTCACAATTTCATATTTTTCAGAAAAAAAAACTGCTTTTCCTTGGAAAACGCTCAAGCAGGTTTGTATTTAATGTTTTAAGCTTTGGATGAAAATCTTTTAAAAGAAGTTTGTAAGGAAAAGCAAAGCTGAAACAAACAAAAAAAAAAACAAAAACAAATGACAAACAAAAAGTGAAATCTATTTGACTAGAAAAATCAAACTTATTTTATATACCAGGCTTTTATAATTCTGCCAACTTTTATGGGCTTCTAGTTACATATTCCTGGGCATTTTCAAATTTTGCTCCTCTGTTGCTGTGTGGAAAATCTGTGCCAGCAACACATGAATTGACTAACAATCTGAGTGTATATTGGAAACAGTTACTTTGTCAGTACACAGTATACTGCCAAATGTAAAATGTCAAACAAATAGAAAAAATAGTCAAGAATTTGATTTATCTCTTTTCGTTGGTGTAGTTTCAGTTATTCCTTGCAGCAGTTGCAAGTAAGCTCTTCTCAGGTAGAAATTATTTTTAATTGGCAAATTTTCTTCAGTATTACCTAAATTTTAACCAAGCAAAAACTAAACAATTAGCTTCAAACTGCCAAAGTGAATTCACTGGAGACTAAATTTACTAACTTTCTTTAGTCCTGGTATTTTATACTTGGGTTGTTGTTGCTATGATGTTTTCATTGTGTTGTTAAAGAACAATTGGATGACATGAATATAAACTGCTTAAATATTTATGGTATGGTGTTTGGCTTAGTTGCTACTATTGCATAAAGAGAAGAATCTAGTCCACTGTATTTTGATAAAAGCAGAACTCTGCCTATTCTGGGTAATGAAGAGATTTCTTGGATGTGAGACTATATGGAAACCCATTCAGAAACAAAAGGGGAAGGAGACAGTGAAAGGTCACAAAGTGAAAGATAAATTGCCAATACTTAAAACAGAGAAAAGGAATCTGAAAAACCTTTATCTGACTGTATTTTGACATTAAATAAAGTCTGACTTGCAGGTTTATTCTAAGTTCTTGCTTAATATAAATAGTTCTTTTTTCCTTTGTTTACTCAGAACAGGATCTTCATTTCCTTCTCTTCTTTCAGTCTGAAGCTTAATTACTGTGACTGCTAATTTTGACTACCTTGACACATTTCCTTTGATTTTTTTAATCAGCTTTAGCTGTTGTGGCACACCTTAGACATAAGATTTTAAACTCTACATATCCTGCAAGACCAGTTTAGTGTCAGCAAGTCAGGTTTTTCCTACGTGCCAAAATTCACGTCTGTTTTTACAGATGTTGGGATGATTTTTAAAGAGTATGTTCAGGTTGATTCTTAGTGAACTTGTCTGTCTCAAAATCCTTATAGAATGCTTTGCATAATGCAGTCTTTCTGTTTACTTATTCTCAGAGTACAAGTACTGTTCTCATGTATTGAGAATTACATGATGTTTCTGTTTTGTTCTACAGCTTGGTGTCCCAGCTAAAAATTTTTGTTCTTAGATTTTCCAGGTATTTCTCCCCTTAATTTCTTTTTCTTCTTACTGCTT
>WBND01000382.1:447108-470889 GCA_013398595.1 Tychaedon coryphoeus | reverse complement strand
TTGAAAATATGACTCCCTCCATTTCTTAGCTTTGTCTTTTCTTCTAATTAAATAGAGGATTTGAGTGGGGTGGGGGGCTTTTAGTTAAAGCAATGGCAAGACTATATCAGTGACTGTTTGGTTTATAATTAAGTAAATTGATCAAATGGAATCCTGCTACCATGAGTAAACCCTGATCAAGTTCTTACCTGGTAAGGAGCAATAGAAGAGCTCTGTAAGACAAAAAATCTGATGTTTTCACCCCTTAAGTACCCCCATGTACTCCACTGTCACTGCACCTGCTCATATATGGTGAATAAAAGCAGTTTTGGGTATTTTGTGCTCAAGGCTGACTCCACATAGTGTATTTATATAAGCAGCCCATGGGGAGTCAGGTAAGCTACTGGCATGAGAAAAATGAGGCTGAAATTTGAACTTCAGGTTTTACACCCTCTGCAAGGCCTACAGAAAGTACTCTGTAAAAATACATATCCAAACAGAAAATGTTCACAAGAAAAAATCTTGCACATAGAAAATTCTTGATTTTTGAATGTGTTTTTGCATTACTGATGCAGCATCATAATTTCTTTTCAGCTCAGAGGATGACAATGCATACTTGGAATTGCATACACTGACCTATTGGATAACTGGGCAAATCAGCCAATGCTTACTGTCAATTTTATTTCACTGCACCACATCCAGATCAAAATCCCTGGGGGTTGTACACCTTTGTTATTCTAGACCTACTTAGCAGTCTTGTCAACATACTTTTTTTGAACTTTTATGGTGGCACTGTATCTTGGTAACAGCTTCTTGCACCAGCCAGCTACACGGAGGACTAGTCAATAAAAAAACCTAATCAAAATACTATATAAAATAGCCTCAAAATGGCCAAAGGCATTGAAAGAGCTGAAATTAATTTCTCAGCAACCAGGTGGTGAGTGAGTCCAGTATACCAGTAAAAATTCTTTATCCTTGCTGACTTTAAAGTAGACTTTTTCAGGACCTGTTCTGGAGAATTTGTTACTTTCTCAACCTCCATCAGTGGCACTACATTTAGCCTTCTTTATTTGTTTAAAAGAATAGTAGAGAAAATAAACAGTGATTATAAAATGAACAGGTAAATAGATCTGAAAAAAAATCCCCATATTAATTTCCATACTCACCTAAGTGAACAGTTCAACCCCCCCAACCCTGAAAAAGTCCCACATTAAAAAAAAGCATCATCCACATAAAGGAACAGAGTTTAACTGTCTGAGATATCTCTTGGAAACTTTTTGTTTGATTTTCTGAAGTCCAGTTTGCAGACAGCACTATGTCTTGCTAAAGTAGAGAGCTTTTCAAATAGAATTTGCCTTTAAATCATAATTATTGTAAGTAACAGGTCAAAATTTATTGTTCCATTATAATCGATAGTAAAGCTTCCCTTTACTTCCCTCAAGGCCAAAATTGCCACAATTTGATTGCATTAAATGGATATTTTCTTTTTCCCCTGAGGCATTGCTTGTTCATCCACATGCATATATCTGATACAAGTTTTTCACCCTGAAAGTAGTTCTATGTCTTTATAGAGGATAAGGAACTACAATCTATGTTATCCCTTACCAGTTGGACTTTTGAAAAGGTAAAACTTTGGCAAAGTGAGCAGGTGGGTCTGCCAATCTCTTGGTTAATTCTTAGCAAAATAGTCTAGTGATATTTCTCCCTTAAATAATAATTACTTAATTTAAAATTACTACTTATTTAAAAAACAATTATTTCTTAGAATATTGTAAACTCATCTGTATACCTCTCAACATTTACTGTAATACGTCAAAATGTATTTTTAATTTTTATATAGTTTATTTTTTTCCACTGTGGAGTTTTCTGTTGACTCTAATGAAATTGTCCCAGGCTCGGGAAGTCATCATAGTTTTGATTGACAATATTGTTTGTTTGCCATTCTCGTTGTCACCAATCATCAAGGTTCTAGATGTTTCAGGATTGATCATATTCATAATTGAGCTATGGCTGTAATTTCCTCCATGAAGTACTTTATATAGACAGAAAATGAGAATTCCACAAGGTAAAAAAAAAACCAACAACAACAAAAAAAAAAAGCAGAAAAAAATGTTTTATTTCAGTATCTGTCCCTTTTTATCTGTTTTCCTTGGGGGATCCTCTTTTTTATTATGTATCTACTGAACCTGCAACCTAAAAGGTTAAAAGTTTATGCTGCAAGGCAAGATGACTGCTCAAGAGGTAACTATCATTGTGCTTATTTGGCATATGGGTAAACAAAAAAGCTAAAAGTTAACCTATTTAGTTAACATCTCCTAAGATGTGCTAGAGTGGGATCACTTCTACCCCAGAATGAGAGAGCTGGAGTGCAGACCCATGGCATGCTTACTGTATTACAGCTGTCAGCTTCTACCTATGGAATTACCTTCATTCCTGCTGATCCTAAGAAAAATGGGTTTTGCTAGACCAGTAACACTTAACTGCAGGAAATGAGTACTGGCAATTCTTTCTCTTATTCAGCAGGTAAGTTATTTGCCAATAAAATGATGCTTAATTAGAATACCACTTGCAAGGGGCACTGACTAGATAGGATATTAAATATCCATTTAAAGAAAACACTTTCCTTTATGAAACAGGAGACCACTTGCTGTCTGTTGGTCACTGGGTCTACACTCTAACACCGTAAGCTGGTGTATAATATGAGAAAACACATATCCATCTTTTGTTATCAGTTATGAGAAAGGAGATCTATTTATAAGTTAACAAATCTAGGTCCTGCATTTGAATATGCTCTGATGCTGCTGCAAGAATCAATTACACCTGTAGAATGTAAACTTATTAGTAAAGAGATGTAGGAAAAAAAAAAAAAAAACCAACAGAAAAGCAACTCTTGAATATGAGTTGATAAAATGGAGTATTTTCTCCCTTCAGATATAATATCTGGGATCTAACAGTACTGCCTCAGAATTTTTGGTTGGCAGTAGAAATCCAAGCAGAATGAAATAGTGATTTGCTGTTGTGTTGGTTCATGGAAGACTGTCTGCACAGTCTCAAGGAGAGGCACTGTGCACACTTATCTTTGATTTATAACTCTGGAAATACACAAAGTTCTGGTTCATCTAGGTGTGCTCTGAGCTCAATGTAAAAGACGTAAAACCAAGTTGGCTGCCCCACATAAATATTTAATCCACTGTAATCAAGTTAAGGACACGGTGATAACATGAACACAAGCTTTAGTTTTGCATACCATATCAATGTGAGTCACTACAGTTGATTTAATTTGAATATTTTTAAACATACACTTCTGCAAGAGAAATGTGTGTTAGTCTTTTTTTCTTACACTGTATCATAGATATTTATTAGGAAAGTACTTTATTCTCTCTGTGTGCGCACTATTGTTTGGAAATTCAGATAACTTGAGTGCTTTTCCTCCCTAAAAAAACAGATATTTCATCCCTAAAAGCACCATTTATATTTGTCAGTTGTTTTTGACCAGCAAATAGTCTCTACATGATTTTTCAGTGCTACCTTGTAACAGCTTCTGGTTTTTTCTTCCCAGTATTTTTTAAAACTTTGTTATATAGCAATAAATTTTCATTTATTTTCTCACTTTACTGTGTGTGAAAAGTGAAGGAAAAACCTTTAATTTTAACACTGTTTTTGCGATGTGCTGTATGAAACTGAGTGTCATGTGTGGTTTGGTACATGAACTCACGGAGTTAAACTATTTCTATGAGTCAGGGGTAGTCAAAGTGTAATCAGCCGTGAAGTTTGTGTTTCACAAAGCTGCTTACACTGAATAATTCAATATTTGAGCTTTAATGATATTTGAATAGGAATTTGCATGCAGACTGTACAGCGAATAGATGAAAGAAGGCAGACAAACTTTTGATTTCTGGCTGAATCATTAGTATGAGATCTCTTTTCAGCCTGCTGTGGGACCAGCCCTCCCTGAGCCCCACAGGGCAGGTGAGCTCCATCCTGCACCTCACAGGCTGTGCACAGCCCCCTTGGCTTTGTCACAGCTTTCCTTTTGGGACCGAGCCACAGAGCACCCAGGGACGGGCTCTGACGGCAGAACTGCCATCGTTAGGGATGGCACCATGGGAGTCAAGAGACAAACTCCTTGGAGGGCAGGTCTGGCACTGCTGAGGGGATATTCCCATTCCAGCATTCCATCATTCCCATTCTAGCATCCCCATTCCAACATTCCCATTCCATCATTCCCACTTCATCATTCCCATTTCCTCATTCCCATTCCATCATTCCCATTCTGTCATTCCCATACATTCCAGCATTCCCATTCTGTCATCTCCATTCCAGCATTCCCATTCCATCATTCCAGCATTCCCATTCTGTCATCCCCATTCTAGCATCTCCATTCCATCATTCCCATTCCATCATACCCATTCTGTCATTCCCATTCCAGCATTCCCATTCTGTCACCCCCATTCCAGCATTCCCATTCCATCATTCCAGCATTCTCATTCCATCATTCCCATTCCATCATTCCCATTCCATCATTTCCATTCCATAATCCCCATTCCATCATTCCCATTCTGTCATTCCCATTCCAGCATTCCTATTCCATCATTCCAGCATTCCCATTCTATGATTCCAGCATCCCCATTCCATCATTCCCATTCCATCATTTCCATTCCATAATCCCCATTCCATCATTCCCATTCTGTCATCCCCATTCCAGCATTCCCATTCTATGATTCCAGCGTTCCCATTCTAGCATCCCCATTCCATCATTCCCATTCCATCATCCCCATTCCAGCTCTGCCGTGAGCCCCGCTGCGACTAACGGGGGCTGGGTTCTGTGGAGCACAGCTTGTCCGTGGCTGGGGAGGACAATCCGTACCCATCACTCCCTGGCAGTGCCAGATGGGAGGGAAAGGAGGGGAGAGAAGCCAGAACCAGCCCAAACAGAGGAAATGTATTTCAGAAATGTCTGAGCGGTGGTGGGGGCATGGGAGATCCACAGTGTCAGTGATGGGAAGAGGCAGAAGCTGATGTGTTGTGGTGCTTGAAGCAAGGCTCTCCTGCCCACAGACCCAGCTGTAATCCCTGGAGCCAGGGCTGGAGCTGTGCTGGCCAGGCCTGTGCAGGGGTGCTGCAGTGTCCCGTGCTGATGGCCCCAGCCCTGCACTGCTGCCCCTGCTGCTCTGGCAGAGGATGGTGCCCTGCTCGCTGCATGCTGAAGAGCTGCAGGATGGGGGCTCAGCAGATGGGCTAGAGTGAAAGTTTTGTGGATGTTCTGATTGGCAATCATGTGCAGCTAGAAGCCAAATGGGCTGGTTGCTCTCTAACAGTGCAGCTTTGTGCTGGTCTGTCACATGGCCAAGAAACTCCTGGACACAACAGCAGCTCTCATCCCAGGGAACACTGGTGGATTGCACTGGCATGCCCAGTTCTTCTGAAAAAGCCAAGCTCCTGGGCTCAAGAAGTTTCACCTGAATATGAGGAAGAACATCTTCACTGTGCAGTGACCAAGCACTGGAACAGATTGTCCAGAGAGGTGGTGGAGCCTCCTTCACTAAAGATATTCAGGATCGGACTGGATAAAATCCTAAATCTGGGATGACCCTGCTTGAGCAGGGAGATTGGATCAAGGACTGCTGTGGTACCTTCCAATCTTCTCTATTCTGTGATTCTGTAATTCTGTGACAAAGAGATGCAAATATCAGAATGGAAATGGGTGCAAAAATTATTTTACACAAATCAGACTTTGACAGTCAGTTGAATCTTAAATATTAGCTTATATTTTGAGTTTACTCTGTCTTCAAGCAGATAAATATAAATTATAGTTTGAAGAAGTAGTATTGCTTAATCTTTCTTCCTAAATAATTAATCTATTTAAACATCTTCTGAAACAGATTTGAATCTGAAACAAATAAATATTTCTGATGAGCAGTACTGGTGTCCATATTCATACTTTTCATTATGCTATATATTTTTAAACTTTTGATTTAGATGGCATTATGTTATCTCCAGGTTATGAGGGATTCAGGAAGAAATGAGAAGTACAGTCCATACTCCTGCATTATCTCAAGTAGACTGTACACTGAATTTCTAATAGAATTTCTTTCGAAGGGTCCTAATCTCAGGCTCTTTCTGGGGTAGTCTGAAAAGGACAAGATAGAATCTGCTTATCACCCTTTCCCCTTGAAATCACAGGAAAGGTAAACAAGAAAGGCAACTTGTCAACATTGAGACAATTACTTCTGTTTCTAAGATCACAGCCTAACACTGATAAGGGGCTTTTATAAGGGATTTTTGTATCCAGATTAGAAGAAACCAGCACGTGTGCATGGGCATTCTACTATCTAGATTTCATGTTGTTTCCTGTGTCCTTATGTATCTAAGGGCAAAGTCATTTCACTTTAATTCTTTAATTTCACTTTACTTGGCATTGGAAATAATCAAAATAAGCTAAAACAACAAAAACAAAAACAAGAACTAAAAAAGCCCACAACAGGAAAAAAAAAATCCAAAATCAACCCTATTGATTTATTCTGGAATCAATTATTTCATTTTACCAGAGTAAACAATGAGAAAAGATGCAGACCTTCATTGCCTAGTAGTAGAAGATACACCAATAGAAAATACTTTTTCCACATAGCTGCAGCTGTGGCACCCCATCCTTAAGGGGAAGGGAACACCCAAGATTCATAGACACCTGTTGTTAGAAGGGAACAACAAAAGCCAGAGGGTCCACAAAAAGCTTGATTTGTAAATTATATGCAGCATGGAAACTGGTATGTTAGTCCTTCACCCTGAAGTTGTTTTTTATTTTTTTGGTTTTTATGCAAATTAGCTAGGGAAAAAACCCCAAAGAAAATCCATTTTTCCTTTTCCTGAACTAATGAGTTTATCACAAGGGAAAATTTCATTGGGACAGATCTCTTTACTTAGCAAAGCTTACCTGTTTTATTTTGGAATGTGAAACCACAAAAAAACATGTCAATGGTACTTGATCCGTGGACAAAATACTGGTCAAAATAACTGTGTATATGGTATGACTGGGTACCTTATCTCCTATGGCCTCACAATAAGGACCTTAAAAGTCCTCACTGAGCAGAAGACCAAATTCATAATGTATCTTTAATCATTCATGTGGAAAGAAGAAAGAAAAAGAGAAGCTGACACAAACACTTTGTAACAAATAGTACTTTCAAGACAAAGCACGCCACTGAAAATCAAGAATTAGTAAATAAATTCAACATGTTATTATGTCTGTAATAAAACTCATCTGTCTCCAGGGTAGAATCACAGTACTTTATTCTCACGGCCAGTAAGAAAACCTTTCCACAGAATTTACCTACCTTTTATTTAAAAAAAAACAGTGAAAACTTTCTATAGAATGCACAGATGGCATACTCACTCAAATAAGGGGGAAAAATTGGAACAAAACTCAAGGGCAGACTGTGATATATCTGTTATTCTTTTCATTAATGCTGTGATAGTATTAACCACAAACTAAAATGTCTATCAACAGGCCAAATGCAACAAACCTGCAGTCATTTCTCAGCCCAAACCTCTGTTGATCTCAGTTCAGAGACACAACTTGGGCAAAAGTGCAAAGTTTGGGTAAAGTAGCTACTTTAAAACATTATTATGTTAATATTTTATATCACTATGTAAATATAATTCTAATTTAATATATCGAATTAAATAATGTGAATTTTTCAATATACATATATTATCCATTAAATACTAAAATGGATTTTTTAAAAAAATGTCAAAATTCCAAAAATGGGAATTTTGAAGAATGGTTGATGGTAACACAGAGTAGTAGCAGAAATTCAAACTACTGTATGTGAAGAAGAAAGGATTTACTCATATGTTTAAAGATGCATTGAAACTGAGAAAGGGATAAGAAAATAAAACTGACACTTGTCAAACTAAATGCTGATTTTATATTTGATTTAGATTAATTCCTTTGATACAGACCAGATAACACAATTGAGTTACTTCAAAGAAAATGGAAAATTTACAGTAAACTCTTAAACTTATATCATTCTAAAAGAATGGCAGTGAGATAAAAATGTTTGTATTATATTAAAATAATCACCACTAGTCAATCTAGCTTTCATAAGCTTTACAAACACTCATGTAAACTATCTGTGTTTGGGCTAAATGGATATTCTCTAATTTCCACAAGAAAGTACCTCTTATTTGAGCTGTAATTAGCCACTTTCTGTCTCTCTCTCACAAGAAGTTGCTTCTTTTGAGCCTAATCCCACATAGAATTTACGTAAAATCTGTGCATTCATAGAAAATAGTTGCTTAAGGCTCAAGGTTCCCTTTAAAAATAATTCTAAAATGATTCTTCTAGGCAATAAAGATTTTTTGCATTAAGTGACTGGCAGTCAGTACTGCTGAGAAATATATCACCTATTAAGATCTTTGAATTAGAAATGGGTTTTTAAATGTCTCATGCTGGCGGTCTGGGATGTGAGACACATTTCTATATATCTTTTGTGGGTATTTTGCTTCTTTGATTTAGGAACACAGTCTGCATTAGAATCAATTTGTATTTTGAAGTAAGTTAGGCTTTATTCTGAACTTACAAAATGGAATTTTAAAACCAAAATGGCATTGGCATTTGAGCTGAATATGAGAGCTGTGCTCCCTTCAGGGGATATTCAGAAGTTGTTAGGCATCTCAGAACGGGGAGTTTTCTGAAATAAGCAAAAAAAAATCACTGACAACACAGTCATATTTAAATCAGACTCTGATCTTTCAGGGTTGTTGGTACCACATTACTGCTACTAGGTAGGAGCTCTATCTTTTTCAAGTGAGTCCTTCTGAAAGGAAACAGCTGCTCCTTCATTGATTAATTAAATCTCACTTCAAAAGGAGGTGCTTAGAGAGGATGTCCTTCCCATTTTCCCACTTTTCCTGATACAGCAGTGGTGAGAGCAAGCTTAAAGGCCTGAGTTCAGTGCCCCCTGGGGAAATGGACAACTTTTCAATTTGAGTGATCTGCAGGTATGTTGAAAGCTGTTTACTTTCCATATAATTCAGTAAGCCAGAAAGACAAAAAAAAATTGCAGCTCGAGTCTGTAGGGAAGTGCTTGGGTCATCCAGCTTGAAGATGGAAATCCTGTGTTTCAGCTGTGCTTGGAGCAGTCTTTGTTTGTTCTGAATTAAGCAATTGCTACATAAAATACTGAAATACTTGAAAGTGGACTGGAGCATGTACTGTAGACAGAAAAAGGAGTAAAAGGTGTGTGTCATTAATGCACATTAGTGGGACTTAGATGTGAGAAATCCACTGCTCAGACCAGTCAAGTTGTGAGTGCTTCTGAGCACATCAAGAAGATTATTCTGTCACGTTAAGTATTGAAAGGAACATGTGTTATTGTTTAATTATTAAAAAATTAGTGTTGTATGAACTTGTGGGTCAGATGTTAGAGTTTTTACGATCTAAAGTCAGAGCATGGATGTCCTGTTTTTATGGGTTTGTTATTAGGTATTTCTGGAAAAGCTTGTGTGTCAGCAGCAAGGCTTGTGGTCTCCATATGCAAAAACATTAGATGTTGTATCTTATTAGGAAACTTTATTTCCCCTCTGAACAGCTGATGTTGCATGATGACTCATAGAAACTTCCATAATTTGCAAGTGTCACATCTGTTTCTACTCCAAAGATACTAAACCCCCCAAAATTCTTAGGCTTACTCTTGGCCTTGGATTTTAGGGTTGTGTTTTGTTGCTGTTGGTTTTGTTGTATTAGTTTGCCCTGGCTTAAATATTTGGTAATAATGCTGGTTTACTGCAGCTTAGGATTTTCTGGTGATGCTTTTTAATCAGTTTCATTCAATGTCATGTGAAATTGTGAAAATTGTCTCTCAATAGCAGAGAAATCACCAAATCTATGTTGATATATATATATATATGTATAGATGCTGTGGTAAGCACCATCTTTGATGTGATTGCAGGAATTAAATAACAAAGCTTGTGCCTTTAATGGGAGGGTTAATGGGAGGCAGGAGTAAAATTATGTTAAAGGTTATTTTTCTTGACCACTGTAGAATTGTTTCTTTATCTTTGCTGGAAAAAACCCAAGGAAGTACTGCTCCAAGTTGCAATTCACTGTGCCTAAACCACCATAGTCAGAATTTACAAGGAAACTATTTCACCAACACAGCAGCATGGGATGTTGGATGGAGATGAGTACTGGCTAGAAAGTATTTAATTGTCAAAAAGTTTTCTTCTGCTTTGGATAAAGGAAGTATAATTAGGAGTGTATGGGAAGGAGGAGCAGTAAAAAAAAACAAACCCAGTAGATAATTGAGAACATCTGTTGGTTCAGGAGTATCCACTTGCACCATTGCAGAAGATCTAGGCTCAGCATCTGCTCCAAATCAGATGGATAATGTATTCCAATTCCAAAATAATTAGTATTTTGACTCTATAACCCCTCCTTACAGGACTCCTTCTGAAAAGTGTGATGGAAAAGTATTTAAAGTTGTTTCCCTAAAATAGAAAAATTTTCTTTAAATATTCCTCATCAGTCCCAGTGAGTTGACATTATGGGAACACTTAAGAAATAACATAAGCTGGGGAGTAGAGAATAGTACTTGCCTTGTTTTCCTGAGGGCATTCAGGATGTGGGCCCTCAATATCTTATTACTCTTATAATTACTCTTATAACTCTGTACAGCATGTTTCCAGCCCCAATAGTTTTCCCCCTCCCGTCTACTGTTATATCAAAATTCCTTTTCCTCTGGGAATAATATATATTTAAACACTATTATATCTCTTTAGCCCAGCTCAAGAGGTAATTTGTTCAGTGTATTGATGTGAAATTTTGCAGCCCTAGTATCTCTGTAAATCTTATCACTCAGGGATGCTGTTGGGCATTTACCATGGGGTGTTCCAATCACCTCAAGCAAGAAAAGGATTTGTCATCATAATGAGAAGACTAAGAAAGTTCTATTGGGCTAACTGAGAACTCAGCTGGAATTGAAGTTTCCTAAATGGTGATTTATACCTTTCTGAAATGAGAAAAGATAGCAAAAATCACTTAAAGGGGCAGACAGTTATTTTAAAATTTAGCTTGTAATTTAAAAATGAAAGAGATATGTGGAGTTGAGGGCTGAATGGAAGACTAATTCTAAACAAAAAACAAATATGTATTTATTTTGTAAGACTGCATTATCAACTTTGGGTGTTGTGCTTGAGTACCTCCTGTACTTTTCATATGTCATTAAACTCTAATGATGCATAGACATACCTCGGGAAAGCCCTTTGAAAAGGAATTGATTAAAACATGTATTTCTAAAAGAAAGTAAAGGTCAGTGATTCTGGAGTACAATAGTAACCTTAGTAATAGTAGCACTGAATTGAGACTGATGAGTTCAACACCCTTCTGGAAGCTTCCACCCCATCTGTAATTTCAGAAGCAGCACTCCATGTGCTTTGGCACTTATTCTAAGTGATGCTGTTTTAAAATAAAAAATAATAATAAAAAAAAAAATCTAAGAGCTAAAGAGAACTTTCAAGTCTCTGGAATTTCCCAAAAAGTCTGGATGGGAGAGACTGCTGTGCACACTTATTTGATTTGTAAGCTGTTTACTGAATCAAACATATGAGCTCCTGAAAGAACTGGGGCTGCAAGAGTAGAAACAAACAGCAGTACAAGCTCTTCAAGTGTTCTTATTATCTGATCAATTTTGAATCAGGATCCAAAGAACCACTATTCACATCTCAGAGAAAATGCAGAAAAAAAAGTCTTGGAACTGCCTGCTGTGTTTCCCTGCCATCAGTCACCCATGGCCAGCTGAAAATAAAGCATGAAGAATGCAAAAAAGCTTTAGTATGCACGCATATATTGGGATTTGTAAGACATAGAAAGCATCTCTTTTTTCCAGCTTAGTCATTCCAACTCTGATGTGGGTGAATTAGAGAAATTCAACAAACTTAGTAGTTGCCACTGGAAGACATGGGGAAGTAAAATACAGGAATCTTCTTGTAGCAAAGGGATGCCTGTTTAAGAGACCTAACCAGAGCCTTATGTAATGCCAGCTGCTGAGGAGTCTGCATGCTTTAGTCAAATTTGATGGGCCAGTAAAGTTTATGAACACCACCCTAACTCATGAAAGCACAGTAGCAATGGGACTTTTGCTCAGCACTGTGCAAGAACTTGTCCCCACACTCTTCTTATTCAAACCTTTCTATGCAGCAATGTTTACCAGTGCACTGAGAAATGGTGATAAAAAGGTCTGATCATTTTCACCAAGTCAGAATAGTTACAGCTGGCAAAGACTTAGCCCTTAATCAGAGGTGTTAGGGCTTCTTGCTTATGATTCATTCCCTGTGCATGTTTGTGCCTTCCTTGGGGTTTTGGTGAAGTGTTTTGCTGACCATTTTGAACACTAGAGCCGGAATAAGAAAACACAGCTCCTGAATTATTCTCACCTGACATCACAACATATAAAGAAATTATGTGCATCGACAAGGGAACACAGAACCTTGTACAAAACCTTCTGTGAGTTTGCACAGGGCTTCCCAAAGTACCAGTGCTTGAGTGACTCTGTTCAGAGACTCAGAGATTTTACCAGGATTTTTGAGGTAACCTTAGCACTCTTGGAGCTCCTGCAGAGAAATATTGATCATTATGGTTCTACTGTTCCTTTTGAGCCTTGGAGCACAACACATCTTCCTTTTTAAGTTCTGGAGTACATTATGCACAAAGTATCTGACATAAGATCTATGTGCACTGCAGTTAAAGTAGGGTTCCTTTACAGGTCCTGTGTTTTTAATAAGTTTGTTTTTCTTTTTTACTTGTATCTGCTCCTTACATAACTCAGTGCCTTTGTGTGCTCTGGTAGCATGCTTCTTTCTGTAATGGTTGAACAATAGCAGAGATTCAGGAAAATTACTTTGGATCAATTAGGAAGTAATTTTATCTTCCCATTTTTTATGAAAAGTAATTTTTTTTTTCCAAAACCAAAATGATTTTTTCTTGAAAAAACAACACACACAAAAAAAAAAAAAACCCACAGTTTTTTCAAGTAATTTTGAGCTCTAAGAATGTGATATTTAGGCTTAACTTGAGCCAAAAAGCCATTTGTGAAACACTTAATTGTTTCACATGTATTTCCTAGTGTTCAGATTAAGTTTTTTTTTTTTTTTTTTTTTTTTTTTTTTTTTTTTTTTTTTTTTTTTTTTTTTTTTTTTTTTTTTTTTTTTTTTAGTAACAGTGTGACTAAAATAATTGTTTAAGTTGCTTCCTTTGTGTTTGAGTGCTCTTCTTGGAAGGTCTCAGTGTGGAGGGCATGAAAATGTAAAAAAAATTTCTGAGGAACCCTTTGCCTATTTCAGCTACCTAACTTCGTAGTTTTTATCTGCAGATAAATTAATGCATCTTTTCAAAGCATCTGTCTCAAGTCATCCATAGTGAGGGAAGAAAAATTTAGGATCTTTCTACCTGCCAATAGAGAGATTCAATAACAGAAACTCAAAGAATCCATCAATAATTCAAAGGAATTTCTGCTTTCACATTCTTAATGCTGCCTTCTGTGCTATGGGTGAAAGTCTGCCTTAGGCAGGTGATCAGCACTAGGCCTGTGTTCTGTCTAAATCCCACATCAAATCCTCCAAGTTTTATATATATATATATATTCATTATCAACTCCTTCTCCATCCCACAGCAGATAATGTAGCACAAGTGGGGATAACTGAGTCATTTTCTCATTATAAACTACTTTACAATTCAATGCAAAAAGGAAAAAAAAACCTCACTCTATATTAATATGTATAAGAATTTTTAAAGTTGAGAAATGTTTCACATAGAAGCCAAGTCAATCCTCTTCACATATGCACTATTTTATTATAGAATTATGCTTACAGTTTGATTTCATGCTTCTGTATATTTCTGTGTGTTTATACCACCATAGAAATATTGTTGTGATTGGTAAATACCTTTGAAATTGATAATCTGGAATACAAAACTATTGTTGGGATGACTTATTATTCCTATTTATGAAGTAGAGACAGCAAAACCAGGATTAGATCAATAATTCATAATTAATTGTATATTCAAATTAAATATGTTTAAGATTCAGTGTGAGATTCAAATACATTTTGTGCATAAGTATATTTATTTCATGCCTGGATCACTGCATACTCAAATAAGCTATGTTCAGCTACCCACATATGTGATGTGGGACTTGAATCAGGACTTTGTGGAAATCTCTTGTATAATCAATCTGATGCATTATTATCCAAATACCTGTCACCAGGTAAATTTAATGGGGATGGAGGGTGGAACATTGTGGGTTTTTTTGTTTGGTTGTTTTTTTGGTTTTTCTTTTTTGTGTGTGTGTTTTAGGTTTTTGCTTTAGTTTGTTAAGGTTTTGGTTTGGTTTTTTTTTTGTTTGTTTGTTTGTTTTTGAGAACATGCTTTAACACAAGCAATACAGAAAAGTGTGCTGGTACAGAAAGAAGTATGGCTCAGTAAATGCAGAGCAAAATTCTGACTCAGTTTAATCTGATGTTATAACTCCAGGTGATTGAAAGGACTCAGTGGTACCCCAGTCCAAACACAGCCTATTTTTGTTGTATGTTGCCCTTTGCCAGGAATAGAAGTATATTTTTTGTGATTAGTAAGGTATTCTCTACCTTAATCAGTAGAAATGGATGACAAAGGGAGTAGTCTAGATGTGGCTACTTCCTTGACTTCAGATAGATTACTAAACTTTGAGAAGGATGTCCTTAAAATGTGAGGGAAAGTTTCTTTCACATTCCAGACAGAAACTGCCTGAAATGGAGTTAGAATCTTCATCAATTTTTTTGCCCTTACTCAGATGAAATTGTTTGAGTAGCCAAATGTTACCATCTTTGCATTTCACCTCTGAATTGTCCCATACAAATTGCAGTGTAAGTTTCTCATGTACTCATTTCCATTTTTCACATGGTGGGTGTCTCTGAATGTGTCACAAGTGACTTTTCATGTGCTGTGTCAGTAGCAAGGTTCAAGGAGGTTGCAACTGCTATCCAGGATGAACTGTGAAGCCCAAACTGCACAGTAGGGCCAGGAGATATATCTAGATGCAGTTAATCCTCTACCATCACAAGCAGATACATTATGGACTTTTTTTTTTTTTTTAATAAACTGACAAGTCATAGCATAGAAGCTACTCAGATTTATCCTTTGCTTGAAAAGCAGTGCCCAAACCTCTCTGCTTGAACAGTCAGGAATTGTCAGCCCCCAGGTTGTACAGGAACACATTGCTTTGGGTAAATTTTTACGAGGAAGCTGGGCATCCTGCATAAGCACTGCGTTGCTGCCAGCTGGCATCCCAAAGAGCTGACAGGAAGCAGGCAGCCTCGGGAATTCCAGCTTTCAGGCATGCTGTCCCCAGTTTTCTGGGATCAATGTGTACATAGCTGGCAAGAAAATCGACACTAGAGTTGTCTTGATGACAGTGGCATACAGAAGATGAGCTTTTGCAGGGAATTGTAAAATGATTGACTTCTAAATTAGAAATTAACTAGAATTTTATAACATTTACTCGATCTCCGAAACAGGATTATTGTTCTTACCCCTGTAGGAATGTTAAAATAGAAACCTACACATTCCCTTCAGAGAGAATAATCTTTCAACTGACTGAGATCTAGGTTGTGGTAAAGATCACTTGGACACAACGAAGTCTGATCACTCCTTTTCCTTTCTTTGTGGCTCAGAGAGAAACAAAAATGTCACTTGGTACTTGTGTCATCCCACACAGCATTCAGATCTCTGACCTTCTGTGTCTGCCATTGTCCACTGCTTTTCTTCTTACCTTGTGTACTTCTTTGTTATTTTTACTTCCAGCACACAGCAATATTGTTCTCAACCATTTGGATGCTGATGATAGGCAGCTTATGCTTTTTCTGTTGAAAAGAAATATGGCAGTTCATGGCAACCTTTTATTTGTCAACACAATGTATTTCAAAAATAATAAATTCCTGGCAGAATAGTAAGATACATTTGATGTGAGTCACTGAAGAGAATTTTATCTATGCAGCCATTTTGTATATGAGACAGTAATTTAACTTAGGGCCTGGTTGGACATTGCCTTCTTATTATGATAAGAAAACTAATCTTTTAACCAAAATCCCCTGTTATTTGATTTATTATACTTTGTTAAGTTTTATTAGCTGGTTTTGGGTTTTACAGTGTTTATTGTTGATTTCTTTGTTAGGTGTGCTGGCAATAGTAAATAGTAAGTTTTTGAAGAAACAGTAAAGTTGCAATGAAATGAAATAGTATATATGCTGTGCTTCTTTTATCCTATGTCTCCACTAGAGTTATCTGGTTTATTAGTTGATGTAGTACATTCTGATTCTCTATTGCATTTTAAGATTTTTGCTGTTTTCAAGCAGTCTTGTAATACAACAGGTACAGTTTGCCATCTGTTTTGTGAGACATCTAAAAAACAAGCTCCTTATATTTAATTATAGTTAGTTTTTATTCTGAAAATCTAGAGCTATTCTGGTTTAGCATATACAGAAATTTGTAGTGTTTCATTTAGAAATATTTGGTTTGTGATAGAGTAAATATAGGATAATCATGAATATTTTCTGTGGTAGTAGTTATATTTTCAGAGTCTACTTTGGTTTTGTTTGCTGCACCTTTTGTTTCATAAGAATATTAGGAGAATAGTTACTGGAAAAATCACATGCATATTTACATGCACATAGATGCACAGACCATATGTACCTTTAAAGCAGAATTATTTGTTGATCCCTGTTAATTTTGACTTGCTTCAGACCTCTCTATACATAAAAACACATTAACAAGAAGAAAATCAAATGTCTACGTATAATCTCTATAAAATACTTTGCTTTGGACGTATGTAAAGACAATTGTGTTGACACAAAGACCATTTAAAGTCCACTTTATCTTCAACATGCCCAGTCAATATTGAGCCAGTACACATTTTTCTCTGTGTCTATACCATTATTTTTAATTAGTTTAAAAGGCAACTTAACCTTTTCAGGTCATGTCTGCTATTAATAACATTCTACTTAAAAGTTCTTGGCTGCACTTGGGTTTCCTGTGCCAGTTTTTCTTTCCTATGTGTGAATGGTAATGGAAATATTGGGCTGGCAGTATATACAGTGGCAGTGGTTTATCCAACTGGAAGTAGCTTAAGCTCACTGGATCCAGGTTTATGACTACTCTTGGATGAAGCAGTGATACCCAGGTTTCCAAGATATGAAGCATATGAATTTGAGAATTAATGGCTAAAATGCTGTATTAGGTGTTTACATGAGTGTCCACCCATTTCTCATTTAGGTAATTTCACAACCAAAAATGTTATTTAAAAAAAAATACTGACTGACTCATGATATCTAGACCAAAAGCAGATTTTTTATGTGCTGACAATAAAAAACCAAATCCTAACCACTTTGAATTTATATATAATTCTTGTAGGCATGACTTGTTGAATTAAAGCTAGGTTTAGGCTTTAAATACAAATTTTCTGTAAGGTGTTGGGGACTGTCTTTTATACAAGGCAGATGATGTTAGATACAGCAGAAGAAAATAAGTTGCTTAGGAAAGAATTATCCCTTACTGATAGTTTGAACATTAGCTACCTTCAGTCATAAGTCATACAATGCAAGATGTTCTGACCTCTGTGGAATTGAAGCCAAGTAGAAAGAACCTCTTTATAGCTTCTATTTGCAAATAAGGGGGGAGAGGGGAGTGAAGAAAGAAGTGAATAATGCCCTTACATCAGAATGCTTTAAATACCTTCACAGACAGAGGTGAAATGTTGATGGATCAATATGGCCTTAATACATCGGACTGCCTGTCTTCAAATAACAAGAGGACAAAATTCCAAGTTATTCCTCTTTTGCAAACAAAATGGCTCAAAAGGGGAAAAAAAAGTATTGTATTTATAAAGATTTTCCTCAGATGACAGTTGTCTGCAAAATATCAACTGGAGCTCTTCTCAACTGTCTACTCTACAACTTAATAGACACCACATTGCTGGAAACACAGCCGAATTTTGATTGTAGCACAGAGCTATTGACATGATCTTTACTCTTTGAGAGCAGCAGAAAATATCTAGGAAACAAAATAGAGATGCTTATGTTAACTTTATCATGCTGACAAAATTCTTTGTTGTGCCTGGCCTTTGTGGTCCTTGGAAGTTCTTGAGGATGTATAAAAGTTCAAATAAGAAGGCCAGCATCATCCATCAACTCTGCCATGGCCAGAGAGAATAGGCTGTGCCTACCTTTGCCTTCCAGCACTTCAAATTTTCTAAAGCAGGGTCAAGCCATATTCATTGCTGTGACCCTCTAGTGAGGTTACACGAGGCAACTCATAGTCAGGGAGAGCAAAAGGCATCCTACAAAGGCAGAGAATCTCATCTAATTCATCTACACCTGTCAAGGATAGTGTCAGGAACCCTATCACAGCATTATGTTTGTAAATGTCTGTGCAGTTTTGACTCATTCAGAGAAAGACATGAGGATAATAAAGGATACATCGTTATTCAGCAGCCTCAGTAGACTTTGTCTTAACAATCAGCATGTCAAAGAATAAGTTTATGTGCTAACCAGCATAAAATAAATAGTGGAATTATGTTGAAACAAACATAAAGACGATAATACACAGTGACAAAATTCACCTTTCTTTGAGTTCTCACAGAAAAACCGGCAAGGAATGAAAATAACTCAGTGTGTACAAAAGGGCTGCACTACACACTGCAGTCTGCAGAACTGTGTTGAAGTGAACTTGTTTTGGTCTGTGTCTGGTGACAACACTGCAGAGTGATGATTAATACTGCACTGCCCTGCTTCCCGTGCTCTGCTCAAGTGCTGAGGCACAAAACTCTTACTCATGACACGTTAGTCAGAGATAAAAGGGGAGCTTTGTGTCATCTCACTGAAGTTGTTCTGTTTAATGTCCAGCTTCTGATTCAGAGTGAGGAAAATGCAAAGAGCTGGTGACTGCTCTGTTAAGGCTAAGTTGTAGTAGTTTCCAAGAATAGGTGACATGACATTCTAAGCACTGTCAGAGGAATACAGCCCATCCTGTTTTGCAGGATCAGGTTTCAGCAATGAGTGTACAAGGTGGATTTTATTTGATTGAGAACAGCATCTGTGTGGGTACAGAACAGAGGGAGCACTTTTTTAATGCTTTTTTTTTTTTCCTGCTTTTGATCAAGCAAAACCAGAAAACCAACCCAGCAGCTAAAGCAGAGCAGACTGCAGGCCTGAAAAATCCCAAACAAAATGAGAGAAAAGACATTTAGAGCTGTGAGTGGATAAAATATTTCTTACACTGTCATTTGCATCACCAGAAGCAGGCCTTTAAACACACACATATATATAATACATGAGCAACACTAAATTAAAGAAAACCCTAATTCTATTTACTGTTTCCTTCTGAGGATGCAAGTTATGTTATTTCACTGTTCCACTTGAGAAGGGTATATGAGAACTGCTGTCTATTACAAATTAGAAAAATACAAAACGTGCATTTGTTCTAACCTGATAGTCAGGGAAGTTTATAGATAACACTAATAATGAATTCTCACTCTTCTGCGTGGATGAAAAGTGTATGTCAAAGTAATGCCACTTATAGTGATCCAAGTAGTGATAACCTTATATGAATATAAGGACATAAATGTCCTTATAGTGATAAGGATGCTGCCTGTAGGCTATAAAGGAGAAAAGAATGCATTTAAGTATTATCAGAAGAACTCATGGGCTTACAGTGGAAATGCAGAGCATAATCATGGCTGTTAGTTGTGCCAAGTGTTGCCGCTCAAAACTGAAGTTGAAGCCTTTTGTCCTTGCGGTATTCTGCAAAAAAAACCCACTATTTCTGTAGCATTAAATAATATAAGAATTATTGTCCTTTTAAACATGTTCTCTTCTCAGCTGTTTAGCAGAGATCTACTTGCCCTGTTAAATTAAAGGGGACCACACATTCAGTTGTTTTATTTTCAGTTGCATTATTATTCCTAAGAGGTTTTCTTTCTCCTTTTTGCCTATCACTATTTGACACATATGGACACCATTACTACAATATGTATAAGTTCTTTAAAACCCACAGATGGACAAGAGTTATTTCAAATCTGTCTTACTGAAGAAAAACAAGGTCCATAAAAAATAAAAAATATGCCCACAAAGAAAAATAAGACTATAAAGTGTAAATATAGTAGGTTATTTAACAAGAAAAGAATAAAAGTAGTCTTGGGAGAAATGTAAAGCTACCATCAGGGCTGTACACAAGTTAACTTATGATGTAGTCTTGAATACTACAATCAGATCTCATTGTGATCATATGTAGGTGTTTGCCCAAAAATGTTGGCAGGATATATCTATGGCTAATGATATTTATATTTTTGTAAATGTCTAAGTATGATCTGTAAGATAGAGGGAAGGATAGAATTAAGCCAAGGAAAGTTTTCTGGCAATAGAAATCAGCTATATCAGCCTCGGGAAAGGGACCAAAATACCAAAAATATCCCAAATCTCCTTACCACTCCTTAGTCTCTAAGTCTTCATAATAATCAAATCTTTATCTGTAAGAGAGGAGAATTAAATAATTAAAAGTTGAGAAGAGTCTCACATACACAGACATTTGAATGAGACCAAAACTACTGTGTTTGCTAATTCAGGTCTATGTATTGATAAGTGAAAAAAAAAATAGACTTGCTGGCAAGGGTGAGTGGGTTCCAGGAAACAAAACTCAAAAATTTATCCCAGAATCTGTTAAAATGATGCATTTTCCACTACATATAGGGAAAATTAATGTGCTTGGAGCTGACTCAGAAATTAGGGATGTCAGGCTGCTGTTGACCAGCCAAAGTTTGAATAGTGAACTGCCTGTGTAATTATCAATATTAAATCTCCATTTCATGGCACTGTAAAACCTCATCCTAGGGATGACATTCACTTGTAGTGAAGGCTTCAAATGACAAATAGCAGTTGAAAGCACACTGAGATGGGATTACTGGTGGTTTGCAGCAAGAGTACAAGGCCTATGTAGAAGCTTTGTATATTTGTTAGCATTGGATGATTTTCCAGGTTGGAGATAGCTGCATATCTTTATCTTCCACAAACAAAACTGCTAGACGCTGCAGCTTATAACCAGAAAAGTGGTTTAGTTTAGGCCAAAGCTGATATAAGGTAGATTCATCTCAAATATGACACAAATTGATCTCATTGCCAGTAGAAATGGTTGATTTTTCTTTGTGTTGAGGCTGGCAGAGCACTGAAATAGATGCCCAGGGAAGCTGTGGATTCTCCCTCTCTGGAGACTTTCAAACTCACTTGGGTGTGTTCCTGTGTAACCTGCTCTGGGTCACCCTGCTTTGGCAGAGGAGTTGGGCTGGATGATCTCCAGAGGTCCTTTCCAACTCAAACTGCTCTGTGATTCTGTGAAATTATATTTGAGGAAGTTCTTCTCAATATAAACTTGGTTAGTGAAGGCATCATATTGTGTTCAATTTAAAAAAAAAAAAAAAGAAATGAAGCAGAAGGGAGATATTACACAGGGCAAAGGTGTGATTTTATGATAACGATCAGGTTTTAGTTGTACCAACCCAAATGGAACACAAACTGCTGCCATTAGTGTGTTTGCTAACCATTATGTAGTTTTTACAGCAATTGCCACAAAAGACCACAGCACCTTTGCTATCATACAGGCTACATTCAAACAGAACTACAAAAGATTTCTCACTGGTTTAAAAAATAGTTATCTGAGATCTAGCCAATTTAAAGCAATATTAATGCCTAAAATATTGACTTCATCCCTCCCCCCTGCTTCCCTTAAAAACACCCCTTTTCACAGAAACCTGTTTTTCATTGACATTCTGGTGAAAAGTTCCCAGATGAATCTGTTGACCAGCATGTTTCACACAATGGCATCTGTCTGTCTGGAAGTAACAGTCTGGTACATATTCCATAATGAGGATAATGTCATCTCAGGGAACATACAAATAAGAATATTAGAAAGTGATTTTGTACTTGACTGAATTTTCTCTTTCTTGTCCAATTCACCTCTCAGCTTCCCTGATTTTTTTTTTTTTTTTTTTTATTTTCCTGAAGGGTAAACATGGATTATATTCCGATAATAAAAAAAGTAAAATGCCGTTTGTGGGAATGCTGCTCAAATTGACAAAACTGTTTTACCTGCTAGCTTTGTGGGAAGCTTTTCATGGTTTCTTTTTTGAATATATGGTATTTGCGCCCAGTTGGAAACACTGTGAACTTCACATCAGGAAATGGCTCTGAAACACAGTACTGTTACTTGCCTTAATATGATGTGGAAGGTTGGTAAATGTGAGGCAAATTATATGATACTTGTATACAAGTCACTTTTCTCATATACAGTAAATTGCAGCACAAGGGCGCATAAAAGCAATTAAGTGATTTGTGAATCAGGCTCTAGATATATTCAAAAATTACTAAGGTGAATTACTTCTTGGATTGTAAGATAATTATAGCACCAGACTTCTACTCATCAACAATGTAGTCCTCATAGAGGCACAATTCCAATGGAGTGCTGTATTTTTGTATGTGGCCCACACTCTAATTAGCACATTCTAATTTCAAGCTTAAAAGAAAACCACAAGAAACATATGGCTTATAGCATTTTGTTATTAACAACTAAGCTGTGTGTCTCACTGTGAGACAAAAAGCCAATCTTTCTTTTCTTTGATTCAGCCTTGCTCCCTGCTTTTTTATTTCTATCAGATAATTAAATAACCCAAACAAGATGAAATTAGTTACTTAATTTCTTTAGGAATTAGAGGTAATTTAGGTTTAAGGAACTAGTTTTTTGGAGTGTTTGAATGTTTTGTTTATAACAGCTTAGTTCAGCCTGTTTGTTCACTCATTTCTTTTCATCGGCAAGATTTAAAACCAATCAATGATGCCCTGAATTCTGGCTATATTTAATGAGAGAAAATGCTTGTTTTATTTTGCAGTTAAATGCTCCATACTTTCCAAATCTCTCTTCATTCCACCCTATTTTTAAGCAGCACATTAACAGTATTAGAAAACTGCTAAGCTGTGGATGTTGCTAATAGCAGAATCACAGAGCATGCTAATTATTTGCAGGGAGGTCACAAAGGTTGGTGAGAGACAGATTCTGAGTCGGTGGGGCAGCTGCAATATTCATGACCTGCTTTTTTGTTCCTCTCTAACTTTTTTCCCCTCTGAAATGCTCACAAGTCTATGTCAGTATCACCAATGAAGGGTAAGACGTCTTCATCTGAACAGATCTTTCTGGGAGGATTTTTGTGGTGTAAAGCAGATGGCAGGGCTCCTACTGTCTCTTCAGAAGTGAATACATTAAGGGCAGTGCCCCACTGGCTCTTTGATGAGACAGGTCTGAAATCTTCAAAGTCTGGCCCTCTTCTTTCCATCAAAAAGTACAAGCAGGGCCTATAGAGACCACTGTCTATGGAAGATGATAGCAGTAATTAGCCTTTATGATAGATAAATCTTCATCGTCTGATGATCAAAGACAGCTAAAATTACCAAATTACATGTGGCAGTTTTGTAATATGAATAAAATGAGGCAGCTTTATAATCTCAATGATCTTGTTACATAGAGTGCTAACTCTGTTTTAAGTGCATTTTGTATTAGTTAGGTTAGTTGTTTCAAACACGGGAGCTTATTTTTTTGTTAGAAATAGTTATTTATTTAACAATTTATTTGTGATGCAATAAAACAATTTGATAAAAGGTAGGAAAGAGAAGATCAGCATAAAGTGAATGGGAAAATTTTATTTTTGTTTGTTTCCTCTTTTCTTTCTTTCTTTCTTT